>CM076574.1:489837027-489979161 GCA_034641835.2 Pinus albicaulis
TTTATGTAATAATGAAATGAAATTCAGATTTTAACAAAAACATAAAGCTATAGAAAAAAAATAAATTCAATTAATTGATAACCAATAATAAAAACAATTTACATGTTGAATGAAAATCAACTAGCTCAGGTGATGGTAGCTTATCTTTTAGAAGAGATGTGATGGCTACATGCCTTCTGAGTTGTGTTATAATGAGCCTTGAAGGAATTTTTATTATTAAGAAACAATGAAAAATACTAAACATTCAAAAAACAATCCCTAGGAGATGAAGCACAAAAGTTTGGTGGACCTGTTGGGATTAATTGGAATGGAAATATCCTAGGGTGGTAATTGGTCCATATAATATATGTTTGGCACACATGATCCCTTGTTAGAATGACTCATCTCAGGAAAAAAAAAATCCCAGCAAGCCCCTATTTTACGAGCCATGGGATTCGTGTATTTTTCAAATGAATGTAGTTTAGGGCCTCAAAACCACTTTGGAAGTTGAGAACACAGAAAACTGCAAAAATATAAATTTGTTCAATAATTAAGGAAGTTGAAATGAAACATTGTTGGGGGTCTAACTAGAATAGGATGGTGGCCACCAATATCCAATTGGATCATTATTATCTAATAATCAAAACATAAATAGACTAGATTTAGCTAGACACTTTAGCTTCCATAGCAGTTTGCACCAATATATTTGATCCTTTCTCAATATTTTAGGAATCATATGGAGATATCCCCTTTTGGGTTTATAATCCGTGACCAAATTGATTTAAAAATAATTCATCATCCATGTATGTTATGTGAATATGAGAATGATCTAGAGACACAATGCAAACCCTCTAAACCTCAACAAATTATTCTTTTATTCAACTTTATTTAGTTGACATCCATCACATTGTGCAAATATTCATGCATTAATGGTATCCTAATAGATTTAGAGTGGTATATCCATTTCTAGTTAAGAAATCCACTACTCATTGAGGGAGTTTGTAATTAATCCCATAGTTAAACGAAGGGTTAGCTCCAGTTCTAAATTTATGGCCATCACCAATTCTCTAATATAGTCCATATTTGGTCAAAGAGAAACATACAAGAACTACCTTCCAAATAACAAACATATTATAATTTCCTCTTGTTAATTTTTTGACCTAATCTTCAATTGTCCAAGGATAGATGTATTTCAGTTTTACAACCATAGTCAACAAGATATTATTAGACACAAACATCCAAGAAACTTTAGCCATGAGAGATTTGAAAAGAGGGTAAGATTTTTCTAGCCCCCAACCAATACATGCCCTTAGATATGTTATTTTATCACATACAACCCATGGCATAATGATATGACTTTGTGAGCCAACCCATAGAAATATTAGGAATTTTTTTCACAATTTCTCTAGGATTCCTTTAAGAGTCCATGAATATTCCATAATGTAAACTAGAATAGCTTCTAGCACTAATTTTATTAGCAGTAATTGGCCTACCTAGGAGATCAATATCACAGTCTATAATTTAGGACATTTTTCAATCTTTTATAGTAAGGTAGTACTAATCCACTTTCTAGTAGGAGTTTGGTTTTAAACAGAAACCTAGGTATTTAATTTGTTCATCAATATTAATGGAATTGGAAGGAAATACATCTTGCACATGAAGAAACTCCACCCTTTCTAATAACTGGACCAAAGGATATGACTTAGAGGAATTCATCTAGATACCTATTCCTTTCACCAAAACAGACATATCTTGTTGAATGAAATCGATATATCTCTAAGTCCCATCGCAAAAGAGAGCATGTCAATAAAAAAAGGTATATGCATTAAATTTGGGTTCATAGACACTTCCACACCCCTGAATATCCTTTTTCATTTCCCATCAGTTAATAACTTCTTTAGCCTGTATTCAACCAAAAGGAAGAAGAGAGGCTAAAGGGAGAAACCTAGCCTTAGTCCCCTTTGTGCAAGGAAAAATGGAGAGGTACATAAATTAATCAACATTTCTAAGGGTGCCAGCACGAGGTAGCTCATAATCCAAGTGGCGAAGGGAACTTAAAAACCAATATGTGTCAGGGGAATGTGGATATAGCACTCGCTTACATGATTATAAGATTTATATAGGTGGACCTTCATAACTAGCCCTTTCATTTTCCTAATTTTACACTATGCAACCATTCCTACCCTACACAAGTAATCTCATGGATTTGGTGACCTTCTAGAAATCCAAATTGTTCCCTAGAGATTTCCTTGGAGCAGATAGGTTTGAGTTAGTGGGAAATCACCTTTAATTTTTTCTTCTAAATACAATTGTAGAGAGATATAAACATAAAATAATTTTAAATGATAGGATTGGCCATCTTAGCTGTTATTGCAATGAAGGTGGTATTGAAATAGGTCAACGCCAAACCTTCCAATATGGATTCTTCCAATACTCTCACTAGAAAGCTTTTAAGAGTTTCATAAATCCCTCAAAATAATGTCATAATCCACCCATCCGACCATGTAATTTTTTCCTTTTGGATCCTATCAAGAGTCTATTGCAATTTTCCATTCATAACATCTTGCGTTAAATTAACATTTTCCACCTCATTAATGAAACTTAAGAACATTTGAGCCAATTTTACCATTTCCACTATACATGTCTTGTTCTCATCCTTCAAGAGTGGTCGAAAGTGATTCTTCCCTAAACATGCTAAATATTCAAAATTTGTGGCAAAACCTCCCGCTTGATCTTCCAATTTCAAAATAGAATTTCCCATATTTATTCTTTTCACATAGTTTTAAAAAACTGTGTTTTTATCCCCATATTCCAACTATACTGCCATAATTTTTAACCTCCTGGTGGCCTCCCTTTTTCCAACAATTTATTTTTCTCAGATTCAAGCTGAAAGAGTTAGTTTTTTGTTTCTTCATTAGAAAAACCACCATTTTTTTATTCATCAAAATCCTTTTAACCCTATTCCAAAACATTTAGTTATTATTCATCTAATACATTTGTCTTGATTTCCCACTTAGTGATGGCTCTCTTGACTTGTGATAAATTTGTTGCAATTTGGGTTGTTGTAGAGGTTCTTTCTTCAAGGTTAAAGGGAAAGTCTGTCGATTTTACAAGGTCCAATAAGTCCTCATCCTTTAGCGAGGTTAAGTTGAACATGAAAGGGATGGTAGAATTCTTGATGTTGGGTCTCCAAAATGTCATTTTTCATCTTATTTTCATTCACTTTTAATCATATTCCCGTATCTTATAACCTTTCATTAAGAACATTTTTATGATTATATATGTGTTTAGACTTGTTATTTTCCAAATAATTTATTTTAGTATTTTTAGTGAATTTATGATTAAATATTAAAAAAATAAAAAAAATTCACGTATATATAAAATTTGGATGAGTTTTGTGATGTTTGTAGGCATTTTTGAACACTCCAACAATATCATATTTGACTATTTAGTATCAAATTTGAATTTACTCTTCAACCCTTAAACTATTTAATAAAGGCATGAGATAATCATTCAAACACATTTAATGGAAAATAATCATGAATGATTTGATAATATTTCTTGTCAAATATTATAAATATTTGTGGGATATGTAAATATGAGGAAAGCGAAAGCAGTATAGTTATACGAACTTAAATAATTATTTTATATATTGCACTAATTAGATACATCAAATACATAGGTGAACTCATACTAATCTTAGAGAGAGAAGTTGAGAGATTCTCTCAACTTCCTCAACAAACCCAATCCATGATTAATCTAAAGTAAGCATGATCCTAACTAATTCTAATACCCTCCCTTAATGCTTACTTTACAAAACATATAATTAATCACAATTACAACACTTTAAACTTTTTGTGTCTTTGTCTGATCTGGTCTTCACTAACATCTGTACCCACTCTGAGATATCATAGGAAAGGCTCTTTTCTCCACCATTTTCGAGCTACCATTCAACCCATTTAAAATACATTGTTTCTGACCAGCAATAATGAAATGCTGCAAGATCAACAGTATTGACAACTCGGCTCGTCGGGGCTTCCACGATAGAGCTCACAAGTGATGAACCATCCTATGGACCAATCACCATCTGATTTCACTTTTGGTTCTCCATCAGTGGCTAGGCAAATGGTCTGAATACTGAATGTGTTCAAGAGCTAATCTAACAACTTGACCTGCTAACCTGTAACTGATGCTCCTTGGCCCGTAGCACAACAAGATCAGCATATAAAAAATTCACACAATTATATTAGCCAATTGTTCTCTCGTCCCTGTAGGACGTCAAGAACGACTAATTTAAATAATGCTAATTTGTTCAATAATTGGTTCTCTTTTAGAAAAATCTCATAGTAATAAATATAAGGCTTTAAACTCCACACTATATTCCACACACTTGCAAATCACAAACTCTGCTCAGCCATCATACTCCCATTATGCACACACTTCACAATAGCTATAGGAATACATAATAATTGCTGTACTTCTGTCAAAATATGTGTTCTTTCAGTTTAATCCTCAAATATTGAATGCAGTGGGAACATCGCCCTCTTTTTGGTCACAACATTTTGTTACATGCGCAAACCAATCCACTCAATAATTATGCACTGGTATGAATTATGTCCACAATCTCATCATGCCTTTGGTTGAACCTTTCAATCATACGCACGGTTTGAATAGGCTCTCCATATACACACCACTATTCCATAAAAATAATGAAATTGTTTGCATTACAATCACTCTTCACCAAATTGGCTATGTGTACAATTCAACTTACCAACGCACATGAACCATGTGTACAAAGAGCCTTCTGCAAATTTGGACTGACGTCATTCCGACTGATCTCCCATCGATCGATCTTATTCGCCTTGATCATGTCTGCCAAATCCTGGTCGCTCAAGCTTTCACCGCTTCCGCTGCCGACAGAGGAGGAGAAGAAGATATTCAGATCCTCTGCGCTCACAATCCCATCTCTATCTCTGTCCATCACTTTATATGCCTCCTTTAATGCACACATCTGAGCATCATCGGTACTTGACCTGGTTGCTTGAATTTCTTGCATATTCAGCTACAGAATCTGGCAAAACTTCTCAAAATCCACTTGGGCCACGAATTTGTGAAGGGCGTCTGGTCCGGCCTGAAGAAATAACAAACTGAAGCAGTAACATAAATATTTGAGGCAAAACACGTCTTTTTTCGGAAACCAAACTTTCGACCAACAGAATTTGCTAAAGAACCAACAACCAGAAAAATTTTGAACCGAACAAAACAGTATGATTCAAATTTTCCAATCCGACCTTCCTTGGAGGTCTAGCGAAGAAAGTAACATCCGGCGGCTCGTAAACTAAGCTGGATCAGCGATCGATACCCCTGTTCTGAAAAGGAAGCTGCGCAGAACTATATATAATTTTGCAAATCTGAATAGGTATGCCCGGCATCCATGTTCTACAGTCAGTTGACTGTCGTGGGCTTCATTCAAAATGCATTAGAATTTTCCAATCGATCTCGAGCTCCAATGCACATATCAAGTAGACTCGGATTCACTCGGTGACTCAGAAATCCCGCTCCCCAATTTGCAATGCAACAACAGTGATAAACTGGGCAACGAAAAACAAATTTTTACAAAACAAAATAACAAACACACAAAACTTCACACTACAAACATTCCAAACCAGCGACACAGCTCTCACATCTTCCTGGGCATTCCCATGAGGGATTAAGCCCAGCCAGGCTCTGATACCATATTAACAATTGAAGAGAGTAGAAACACACAACAATTCACACACAAATAATTATTTTCTATATTGCACTAATTAGATACATCAAATATATAGGTGAACTCATACTAATCTTAGAGAGAGAAGTTGAGAGATTCTCTCAACTTCCTCAACAAACCCAATCCATGATCAATCTAAAGTAAGCATGATCCTAACTAAATCTAATAGCTAGATCCTAACACATGGTTCTAACCAAATGAAATATTTATGGATCTACATTTATTAATTAGTTATATTGTTTTTTCTATAAGTAGGAGTGGATTCTCTATTCAAAGAGAGGAAACTCATGAAGCATCATTGCAAACAATGATTGAATAAAACACATTTGATAGGTTCTTGAGCTGTTTAGTTTATAATTTTATATCCCTATTTTGTTGTAAGATGTAGATTTTTAAATTCATATAGTTTTATAATATATATAGCTTATAATAATATTCTTATGTTTTAAATTAACTTCTTTTGTGGATCATCAATATTACTTTGCTTAGTGAGGCAAGTGTGAATGAGTGACACGATCAAATATGGTAATATAGATTAGTAGCATTTTACGAGTAGTTAGTTTTAGATGCAGTTTCTAGGTAAACTAAAATAGAGCTTGAGAAACTAAAACACAAGTTTTGTGCTTAATTAGGCTATTGACGTGGTTCATTATAATTTCTTCAAAATTATAAATCATTTTGGAGATATGCTTGGATATTGCTTGATTTCATGTTGTGGCCAACAAAGAAAAAATAAAAAATAAATTTAATTGTCCATCAAATTAAAAAAGACATCACTCGTTTTGAACTTAAATCAAATTACCTTTTAAATTGATTACAATTTCTTAATAATTTTAATAAAAAAATAATTTATATTATAATGATCACTTATGATTCTATCTTTTTCGGTTTCCTAATTATCACTTTCATTCTTATCCAGATTGCAATAAAGTACTTGAGAAAAAATACAAAAATATTTACATTCTCATTTGTGCATTAAAAAAAATAGATTACTCATTTGTGCATTGACGTTTTCTTGTTCTTCACATTAATAGCTACATAATAGGATTTGCATAACATTTCTAGTTCCAGTTCATTCATTTCAAATGACATATTTCAATGTTGTTGTTGTTTTTTTTTTTTTTAATTAATTATATAGTTTCTCAATGGTATCATATCTATAGACTAACTCTATCATTTTTCCTAAACTACCATTTATGTTTTCAATGGATTAGAGCAGTTCGCTTTTATAGACTAGAATGTTTTGTTATATAGAATTCAATTTAATGTTTTCATAATTAGATTTTTTTTTTTTTAATATTTTTTCCTGCATTTATTAGATTATGATTTCTCTCAATAATAATTCAGTACATAATTAAAATTTAATAATTCAAAAAAATATATATAATTTGTTAGTGTAAAGCTGCAAAAAGTTATAGTCAAAATGTTAATTAATTCAAAGTAAAAGTGTTGTAGAAAAAATGTTTATTATTTACGAATATTTTTGTTAAAATATTCAATATCACATTTTAAATAATAAAAATATTAAAAACACATTTTAAATAATAAGAAAATACAAATTTCTCTTAATTCTAAAAAAGACTATTTTTTCTATTAATTAAGTTAGCCCTAAATAAATAAAACATTGATGAAAAAACTAATTCATAAAATCCAATGCCTGATTAAGCCACAGATTAATGAGAAGAAATGTGAAACATTCAGGAAGACCGACAATCGTGTTATCGTGGAGGGTCGCGAATGTTTGAATCCTGTTTTGGAATTCTCTTGATCAAATCCTTGGAATTCTCTTCATCAAATCCTTGAAGGAAATCTTTCGTATGACATTCAGGATGTGCTTCCTCATACAAATGGAATGCATTCTTACTTATTGCATTTTGGTATCTTCCTATCTAAACATGAAACAGCATAGTTTATTCCAGGGAAATTAGCATAAATAATATATTAAAATAATTATCACAAGTATTGACGAATATACCTTTGTACGAAGGCATTGATTCTCAGAAATTAGCTTGTCCTCCTGCATATCATAACATGTCAGAGATTTAGAAAACCTTTCCTCAAATCAAACCAACATTATTTGCATAATTAAGATTAATAATACTTTCCACATGGATTCTTGATTATGTAACTATTAAAATATTTAAAATAATTCACGGAAAACACAGGAATATTAGGTTTAAGACATATCGTACCAATTTTTCTGGGGCTTGACTTTGATGGAAATACATTATATTCTGTGTTAAAAATGCATATACTTAACAAATGATGGATCCGTATCAATCAAAGCACAGAATATTATTTGACTTATTCCTATCAAACCATTTAAATTATAAAAATAAGAGAGTAAACGAAAATTTCCTCACCTTCTGTAATTGAACACAATCTATTCCCCTCTCGATCCGTACTTCAAGTTCATTAAGTTCTTTCATGCTTATGTTTGAAATGTTATCTCCCATCAAATTCCTATTTTTGATATCAACAAGTTTTAAAATTAGCATTAATGTAATATTTTGAAATTTTCTTATATGTACCATATCTATTATTAGTCAAGGCATTTCAGTAATCAGAGTTCAATACGAACCTTTCCGCATTTCTTAAAATGTCAATTTCTTGCTTTAGCTTTGCTATTTCATTTGGGCAACACTGTATAAATTAAAATGGTATTATTACTAAACCAGCGTCCATCGTTTAATCATACTAAAATTCAAAAATATTTAAAACTGGATATTTTCGTGAAATAGATGCATATCAATTATTATATAAGAATTATTGAGAAAATAAATTACTATATACCCGTCTATATATATACAGAAGAAAACAATTTCAAATGATACCTCCCCGATTGGTTCCGTGGTTGGATTCCATTCTTTTACCTCCCCGCATGGTTCCGTGGTTGGATTCCTTTCTTTTTTGTTCGTACACGTCCTTATGTATCTCTCAATAGTTCTACACACACTTTTCACAAATCATGAACAAATTTGCTTATTCACAGGTCATGAAAACATTTAAATACAAGGAAAAACAACTGTAAAAATATATATATAAAATAAAGAAGTATAATATTTTAAAATAAATTGATGAATTTTCAATAGAAATACTTTTATATAATCAAATATAAATCTTGGGTTACTGGATATATATTTTCTTTTCGGTTAAACCTTATTTATCGTGAAGTTACCTTTTTTTTTAACATTTTTATAAATATTTGATCAAGATGTCCCCCTCCATAGCCGAGTTTGTACGCAGGTTTTTGGTACACTGAAATCCCTAGTTGCTGCTTGCTTCCTGTACGTAGAGATTCACTGCAGGTTACTATTAACGATGAGAACGGAGTCACGGGAGATGACCGTTGATCTGAGACTAAGAGCCCAAGCCGTTGTATTGTTAGTGTACATTGAATGGAAAGTACACAGGGCTTTATGTTGTCTCACTGTACATTAGATAGAAAGTACTGCAGGCGTTTAGTTTGTTCCAAAAGTTATATTAGACATCTAAGACATAGGATTGGTATTATATTTTACACATCTATGCTATTTTGAGTTTTCTTTCGAATAGATATTAATTTATATTGAATGGAAAGTACACAGGACTTTATGTTTCAGTGTAGATTGAATAGAAAGGACAGAGGCTGTTTCAAAAGTTATATTAGACATCTAAGACTTGAGATAGGTATTATATTTTACAAATCTATGCTAGTTTGAGTTTTCTTTAGCATCCTGATTTGATCACTTCTTTGGACATTAATTTGTGAGATCCACGATTAAAGCTATCCCAAATGTACTGGCTGATGTTTTACTGATAAGTTATTTACTAAGAGCAGAACCCTAAAGAAATGAACAAACTCGTAGAAAAGCAATTATAGAGAAGGATCTCGTTAAATACAATTAATGTGGGTCGAGACACCAACAAAGACTAGGTAATGAGAAATTTCCTCGAATGCCTCTCAAATGCTAGCATAGAATTTTTTTACATATAGTATTAGAATAATGAAATCCGTCTCAGATCATTAGATAACACAATTGAACTTATTTAACAAACAAGGTTACATAATCGGATTTTTTTTCAATGTCTATCAAATTCCTATCATGTTAGGAGCATTTTGCCAAAAATTTCCTTAGAATTCGAGAGGATCTATATGAGGATGGTTTCGATGAGGATGGTTTCGATGGGTTTTAATAGATGTGAAAACTCTGAACATAAACCGTTCAACAATCAAAACCATGTCAACATAAACAGTTCAGCAATAAAACCATCTCACAAGGTACAATGCATATCATGAGGTAACAAAATTGAACTTGTTTAAAATCTACATCATTTGGAAAAGAAAAATTTGGGCAGAGGAACACTACGAAATCATAAATCTATAACAAATTATTATGGTAATGAATAACAATTGAAATCCTATTTGGAATTATATATTGTATAAATAAGTAAAAAAAAGGCTAGAAATTAAAAGTTGAATATGATGAAGTTGAGGCTTACATTGACTTGTGTGGAAATAGGACTTTACCTCTCTCCATCTCATTGTATCATCTAACCATGCCAATTTTTTAGTGTTGTATAACACACTCAATCCTAGTCCATTAAATAGGACAAAATTATAATAGTAATCTCTTAAGCATGAGTATATTAGAGTGGATTGAAACCATTTACAAGAATAATACATTAAGGATAAAAAAATGTATTATTAGGTCATTAGCCCCCTATTCTAGCTTGCTCTCACAGTTAATGTGGCATGCCACCTTATGAATCCCCTTCACTTTGAAGCTAATCCCTAAAAACTAAAGGGAATGATAATAAATTGTGTAAATGCTACACCACATATTCAACTTCCAATCACTTGCTAAGCGCATTGGAAACACATTGCCAAGGTGGTAAGGAATCCATATTGTAGCAAATGTGGCAAAGAATTCTTATTCACTCCCTACCTAATAGCGATTTTTAGGACCAAAAGACCAAGTTAACAAATTTGAAACAATGTTTAAGGTATCATCCTTGACTATAAACACCTTACCATATTAAATCATGACAATCTTCCATGGTTTTATTATACCTTGAATCTACTAGATCCTTAATAATTTTATGGTTATCATGGGTAATAAATATAAAAAAATAGAATGAACATAGAGGGGGCATAAATTTCTAGTTATATTATTTAGTTAGGAAATATGCTTGACATTCCAATTGAAACTCTATTATCTGTAATTTTTCTTCCATTGATTGAACATTGATTAAACATCCTACACATGAATCTTTTCAACCTCTCTTCACATAGCATCTTTAGATTAAATATTATTCTTCATTAGTACTTTCCAAAGTTCATAACCTTTCATAACATTTTTATAACCAATAAAAATATAGATATTAGCTTTATTATCCCACTTACCCCTACTTCCCTTTTGAATATTCACATAAACATTACTAACAACAACTCTAAGGTGAGTAAGAGACCATGTTTTCAGTTCATGGTTCATGTACAATTTTGTGAATAAGAATTTATGTAGGTAATCAATTTGCCAAGTAACAGATAATATATATTGCCTATTCCCAATATTATTTTAATAACTCTATATGATTAGCATACTTCATTACTTAGCCATGAACATCTTGTTAAATATTTTTTCATTTTCATTCTATTAAGGATTGAATGGACTAGCATTTTACCTTTCTATCTTATACTTCTTAAAACATTGTTCAAATTTATTTTCGCATAACTCTCCACCATAATATATACTCAACGCCTTTATTTGCTTCCCTATTTGATTTTATACAAGATATTTAAGCTTTATAAATTTATTTAAAATACTATATGTAATTTTAAAGAAATATATCTCTATGTCCCTCTAGAAATCATAGATGAATGCAACTTAGTAAAAATATTCACCCAATGATAGAATAGGAAGAGATCCGTACACATCATTATGCATCAAGCTGAGTATGTCCCTTTGTCATATAAAACTAGATAGGAATATTACCCAATTTTGTTTATGAAATATACAATATTTATTAGAATCAAATCATTATGAGAAATTAGACATACATTCAACTATATCTTTAGCATGTTAAGGTCAAAAGACCCTTCCTTAAATATTCCCCCATCAAAGCCATCGAAATTCAAGAATTAGAAAGGTGATTTATTAGAAATTGCTACATTTCTAAACAACTTAACTTTTACACTTTCACTAATAATGTTTCATAACAACTTGTAAGCAACTCTAATCCAATCAAGTTTTTAATGTCATTGTTTCTTAAAACCTTTTCTGATTTTCCTTTTCAAAGTTAATATATGCATGCCGCATCACCTATATTACTTATGAATGACATGCTTTTAGAAAATATTAGACTATATAGAATTTTAGCAACAATTTAAGTTTTTTCATCTTTGAACAAGAAGTTGACCCTTCCGCATGCTATGGTCCAACTTATAAGTTTTTCATCTTTGAACAAGAATTTGACCCTTCCCCGTGCTATGGTCCAACTTTTAAGTCACATATTTAGAGAAAATAACATCAATTGCACTTTTCATATTTAGAAGAAAAATCCATATGATGATCCATATTAAATTAAACAGTTTATTTGATCAAAAATACATCGCGATCCAAAAGTGTACATCTGGATGACAGTTAATCTTAACGTCCTTCATTCATGGATGATTTTGTATTTTTGGAAGGAGCATGATCCAGTACCTTACTTTTATCAATGATATTTCATATAATTTCAACATCGACTGCATTTCCAAAATTTCCTTATAGATTTTCGTACAGATTTATATCTACCTCTATATATATCAACCTCTTAGTATTCCTCTAATGGGAAAGAATTTTTTAAAATAACACGTTATTAGTCACCTTCTATGGATTTTCTAAAAAAAAAAAACCTTAATATAAACGTACAAAAGCATTCCAAACATTAACTTCAATTGAGTACTACTACCAACTGATACAACTAAATCATTTGATGATTGTAGGACAGAACATAATAGTATAATACAATTATGTTATTCCATTATCTTATTATCAATAAAATGCAATTGACATATAGGATGTTGATTGTTGGAACTAGACAATGTCCGATATAAAATGTTTGAGCAAAAAATATTCCGCCTACTTTTTAGAGAGTTAGACCTCCTATTCTCAATGTAATAACAAAAATCAGATAGATAGATATTGAGATAGGACTACATTTTATATGAAATGAATGCTAACAATAATATGGTGTAAAATTCACATGATCATAAATATAATTTGCGTATTAATGAAACTCTAATGACATATCCATTGAAATTTCCTATCTGGCTTATATGATGAGATGTAGAGGCAATCTTTTAAGATTGTTGTGGAGTTGAGTTAGCACTTGCGGAAGAATATTCACGTTGTATTTTATTTTTATTGGAACTTTATATGGTATTTTCATTTTCATGTTGTCTTTTATTTTGACATTTTGCATGCCTTTCTTGAGGAAATGAACCATATGTTATATAACGATAATATATATCTTTTGTTATAGAACCATAATACAGATCGTATCGTATGCATGGCAAAAATGGGTCAAAACTCTAGTCAAATTCTAATTATTTTAATTTAAATACATCTAAATAAATATCTTATTTGTCCAAATAAGAGATGCTTTTAATACTTAAGTAGCCAATTTTGATAAAAAATGAGGTAAACAATTTCTTCCTCTTTTTCTTGAAGAAAGCGCCTAATGTTTATATTGTAAATTGATATTTTCTATGAATAACATATCACACACACAAAAAAAATGGAACAAATGAATTCCCTTCGAACCCTAATATTCTAATGAATGAAAAGTATTCATGAAAATGAATAAATCCTCCTTTTAGAAATTTAAGCTATTAAGAAGAACATATTTTATCCAAACAATGAACCAAGATTTTTCTATGTTTTTTCGGGAAAGCATTATTTACATGATAAAAGTAGAAGTAGGTGTTGTGTTTACAAAATTATGGATATCATATTTTTACTAGATCTATGTTAAAACTGGTGTATCATGAATTCAACTCACTGTTGAAAATGATATAGTAAAATAATGGCATAAACGAGAAGTGAAGTCATGTACAATTTCATTTTTGGATTGAAATCCCAATTTGATAGGAAATTTTGGCTAATATTGCATGTTTCCAATCGAATGAGGCTCCCTTGTGAACAAAATAATGCAATGTATATATATAGATAGGTAGATAGTATTAAAGGTTTGCAGGTTTATGGCTAGTAACTCAAGCAAAAAACCTAGAAAAGTCTCAATATGAGTTATCTAATGTGCATACCTTTATCTTCCTTACCTTATCTGTATCCCTAGTTGGTTTCCTTAGAATTTTCTTACGATGACTAGCTCCTCCCTCATAGTTACTAAGGAAATAGTTCATTATTAAAATATTAAAAGCTTTGATCACATATAGAAGCTGAAGCATTTTATTTAATATATAAGTTGTTAGGGGAATATTAGTCCTACCGTCGTCCTTGAACTATGTCTTTTTTATGGTGTAAAAATTACTTACATACGATAAAAATCTTCAAAAAGTTGAACTCTTCAGGCATTAAACAAACATGCATAATGAATCTATTGTTGTTCTTATCTTCTACATTTTTTCATAATATCGTTTATAAGAAACAGGTCGTTAAAAGTCATGGTCCTATCATCCAAGTTTTTAAAAGTATCTCCCCAAAATATTCCCTCACTTTGTTCACCATATTTTTTCATATATTTATAAAACATACTCAACTAATATATACAGTAATATCTCATTTAATGAAAACATGAGTGGTATTAATTTTATTATCAATCTTTTTTATGTTAATGACTATCAAGAATAGTGGTTCAAAAATAATAATTGTTGATATGAAGTGAAAGGATGGGAAAAAATCAACAAAAAATGTTCATTCAATATGGAAATGAATTAGATCATGTCTAATATGCACTAGGTATGCAAATTTAATGGGTCTCGGAAAATGAAATAGGGGCGTATATGCATATAGAACATTAGGTCTAGTCATTGTAAGGTACATGATGTTTCCTACAAGCCTCGTATATAGTATTAAAACAAATACATCTCCATCATAATGATTCCATGATTTTGTTCCTATTGCAATGGTTGTGTCTATTGGTTTTCATTTTTTAACACCCTCCTCCCATATTTACCCAAGCTAGTTGGTCCACAGAGGTAAATATATGACGATCAGCTACTATGATGTGATTCAACTCCCCACGTATATTTTAGGAATTGGAACCAATAAAACACAACCAAACTGAACTTCTACACATGAACCAAAACCTTAAGGAGCCAACAAACCCTTCGAGGTGACCAAAACCTGAGTTAACTTAACATTTTATTGACCTAGAGCCCCATTTTCTCCCTTGCCAAACCCTCTAAGAAACTTAGGGTCCTAGTCACTCCCATGAGAAAGGATGAGTGCGATTGTACCCTTTTTTTCCAGTGTTATGCTAGCCACTGTGAGATTTAAGGCTAATTTATAGGGCTAGGACCAAGTCATTGACCAGAAACTCAGTGATAGTTCCAAGACTCATAAAGGAAATGAATACAATAATTTTGATAACAAAATTTGTCAAGGACTTGACTAGACCCCCAATAGCCATGTCAGGAATTTCATGAAACATGTCACAAATATGCGTTCTACAGGTTAAAAGAACATATTTGAGCATAGAGGTCTCATACTTATCTAAGAATCCTTAAGAATCATTCATGCCTTATCAAATTAGCTACAATATCATCTATTAGGTTATTTATTCATTCTTCATTAATCTATAAATAAAAACATGTTGAAATACATACATCACTACTCTCATAAAACATACTCATAACCAACATATAAATAATAGAAGTAAAAATCATGAAACAACCATAAGTCCCACATATGAACTAGTACATTAGCATATAAAATACCAAGGGAAATGAACTCTTATTAGTGAATGAAAATCAACCAGGTTTCGTACTTCTAGATACCACCTAAACATAAACTGACTGAACCAAAAATTTCTTTCAACGAATTACCCCCATGTCATATTCCAAGCATGAATGTGTACCTCATAACAAAAATAAACCAAATCTTCATGATGCAAAATCACCTAACCCTCATTAATAGAACCAATATTTACAACAATCCTCACTAGATCACTAGGCCCTAAACAAGCATGAATGCCACCAGATTCTCCACCTACAACATGAGAAATTTTATTGTTTCCTAATCTTTAGGATTTACCACAATCCACAGTATGATCTAGGGATCACTAGGCCTTACTCAAGACTCCAATATCTAAGATTTACCGTATATACCTCCATTCACTAGTCAATGAATCCTTGACCTGGTCGTTATTTCACCCACCTGGATTTTCTATAATTCCCACCAGATCACTAGGTTTGACCAAAGGCACACACCTCTAGGATTTACCATATAAAAATGCCATTCATTAATTGAGGATTCCTAGGCCCACCAAGGTACACAATAACTGGATTTACTGAAACCCACAGACTGGTTCACTGGTTAATAGGCCGGCCACTTTACCACAATCCATAGTCTGGTTCATGGATCATTAGGCCATGCTTTATTTTGTTTAGAGATCCACCACACTCAGTTTCAAATCCAACCTAAAATATAGCTCAACCAAAACATGAGAACCTCATCACACCATGGCTATCCGGAAATGGAAAGGCTAGGTTGAATAAAATTGTCACACCTAGAAAAAACCATGCCAATGATAGCAAGCGAACCAAGAAAAAACATGCATAACCATGCATGCCCAACATTGCAATGGAAACAAACATGAAAATTAGTACCTGCAAGTAAACCCACTATAGGTGCTTGTTCTTCCTCTTCCTTGCCTGATATTTTATTTCTCTTTTCCTTCTGCATCCAATGCTAAAGTGCTCTAAGAAAATTCTTTGTCCAAGAGTGAGAGAGAGAGAAAATAGAGAGAGAGCTCCAAAACTGAACTCACAAAAGGTACTAAATGATCCTCAGAAGCCTTTTTACTAACGAGGCCTTTATTTTCTTCAATTTTCCATTATTTCCCTTCATTTTCCTCCTCACATAAAAATTGTGGCCTTTCACCTTTATTTTCTCCTAATTTCCATTATTTTCATAAACAAATTGCCAAAAATTCTATTTTTCCTTTACAAAACCTTTACTACTTTCCTTAGCCATAATAAACAAAATGAACACCCTCACTAGGATTAGTTCCCCTACATTTATCTCTGAATACGTGTCCCATAAACGTGGTTATTATTTTTCCTTTATTAATTTTTATTACATGGGGTTTTCACGAAGGTTGTTACAGAACCGTCCCCCTTGGGGGAACACTATCATTGGTGTTCAATGAAACATACAACCAACAAGACTGCTGGAACCAAAACATAGCTCCCATGGAGCTTTATAACTTAGCTCGTTACAAACCAACATGAAAACATAATAACATTACAACCATGATGACATGAAATCTATAGAAATTATTGGAGCTTTAGAACACAAACCATGGTAGTATTTAGATCCATATACATATGTACATATACAAAAACATCTCACCAAAGCATATACCAGAAACATTATCTCAGCCAGTGAATAAATAAGGATACATAACATGCATCTGATCCACCATATTGCATGTAGCTTTGTAGAGCCCAAAATGGTTCCACTTCACTATAACTAGCTCGATTTCTTGGTTCCGGAGCATGAGAATATTTCTCTAGAATACATTGTGGTTATAGTTTGAATTCTCCTTCTAGCTCCACCTGCAACAAAAGATATTAAATCACGTGATCAACATCCTAAACATACTTCTTAAACAATGACACATGGAAAAAATCATGGAATTTCATTTTTGGAGGCAGTGCAATTTGATAGGCTACTGGTCCAATCTTGAAAGGTCCACAAAACTGAGGTGCCAACATGGCATGCGAACGAATCCTCAAGGAGCTCTTCTTGAGCCTGACATGAAAGTAAACATGTCCCCCAACCTAAAACTCCTTAAAAAAATTATTACAATATTCGTAGATGTTATTCCTACCTTGTGACTTTATATACTTATTTATTAGCTTCATTTCCTATTCCATTTCTGCTAAAATGTTTGTTCCAATCAATAACTTATTAACTAGATCACTCCAGCTTATAGGAGTATTTAAACTCCGCCCATACATTGTCTTCAATGGACGCATCCTCAGTGACTCCTGATAACCATTGTTGTAAGTGAATTCAACCAACAGAAGGTACTCCTCCCATCCCCTCTGTTGATGCATCACATACATCGTCAACATATCCTCCAATATCCTATTAACCCTCTCTAGATATCCATCTGTCTACAGATGATAAGCTGTACTGAAGGCAAAATCTATACGTAAACCTGCAAATGGATCCTTCCAAAATCTCGAAGTGAACTTAGCATCCCTGTTTGACACATTCTTCTTCGGGATACCATGCAATATGACCACATCTCTAATAAATACTTGTGCCACATCACTAGTTGAATACGTAGTATTCACTGGAATGAATTCTACTACCTTGGCCAACTTTCATACCACAATAATGATGGAATCATGTTTTCTAGATGTCCTTGAAAATCCTGTAATGAAATCCATGGGAATGACCTCTCACTTCCACTTTGGAATCAGAATCGGCTGTAGAAATCCACCTCGATGTTTACACTCTACATTTACTTGTTGACACTCCAAACATATAATTGTAAAAATTTCCACATCCTTCTTTAGATTTGACCAATAATAGATCTTATTTACTGTCGTCAAGGTCTTATGGTATCTTGGGTGACCTATGTACGGTTTCATATGAAAATCTCTCAATATAGTGTTCTTGAGCTCACTAATGTCTGGCCCATATATCCTGTCCCTAAATCTAATCAAGGAATATGCTAAGAGGCGATAGTCCACCTCCTGTGCACTTGTACCTGAACCTGTACCACTACATGCACGTGTACCACTAATTTCACCTATAACTATACCTATACCAAAACCTGTACCTATAAATGTACCACTAATTGTACCTATAACTGCACCTGTACCACTACCTGTACTTTTACCGATACTCTGTTGTAACTTGTGTCTAAGCTCTTTATACATGTCATCATACTAACCTACCTGTAAGATCTGATCCTATAGATCCATCCCATAAGAACTCATAACTACAATGTGGTTTACTTGTATCCACCTGATAAGAGCATCTGCAACCCTATTCTCTTTTCCCTTGATGTACCTGATCTCAAATTCAAACTCATTGACTGTGGCCAACCATATAAATTTCTTGGCATTCATATTTCACTGGTTAAATGGGTATCAAAACCCACTGTAATCCCTCACCAGTACAAACCTCTAGCCAAGAAGGTAGTGCCTCCACATCTTCAATCCATGGATGATTGTGGCCAGCTCAAGATCATGTGTTGGATAATTTTCTCGTGCTCATTTATTTTTTTTCATTCATAGCACACTACATGTCCTTCATGTATAGGGAATCCACCAAGTCCTCTCTTGCAAGCATTTGTACATACCACAAACTCTTTTTTAAGATCTGAAATATTTGACACTGGATCATCTATCAACAATTGTTTCAATTGTTCAAAACTCATTGCACGTTCCTCTATCCAATCGAATTTATTACCTTTCGTCTTTAGTGATGTAATAGGATATGAAATCCATGAGAATTTTCTGTTGAAGCTTGTATAATAACCTTCTAGTCCCATGAATGATCTTACCTCATCCACATTCCTAGGAGCTTCCTATTCCATGATAGCCATTATATTTTCCAGGTCTACTGCTATGCCTTCCTTGGAAACAACATGTCACAAGTAATGTAGCTTTGTCTAAAATAAACTTCATTTTGTAACCTTGACATACAAGTTATGTTCTCTTAGAAGTATTGTTGAGCCTCAAGATTTCCGCAACTTTGACATCCATTTCACTAACTTTTTGTCTTTTTTTTAAAACTCAATAAGCTCAAGAAATATTGCTTGGCACATTTTTAGCTCAGTAAGTTACCTTAATGATATATTTTTCATATTTTAAATGTTTCTTATCATTTCAATAACACTTTTATTTAGCTACATAAGTCATGCAATTCTACAGCTAATCTTTGTTTCTCCAACCACCGCAATTGTTTAACAGGTTCCTGAAGAAATAATGAAGGAGAAAAGTACATGGGAAGTTGTGAAATGATACATTCATGGATTATATCCTGTATACTTGTATAGAATCAAGAAGGAAAGCTCCTACGATTGCAGTCAAAGGGTCAGTAAAATCAAGAATGAGAACAAGCGAGCAAGAAGATTAAGCTTCACAATTTTCTCTCCACGTAACAAATCATAAAAGTAAAAAAATTCGCATTTCTGTTTAGCATTTTTTGCATAGTTTCATTAGTCTCCAAAGGCATGATAGCCTAAAACATTTAATTCGACTTTGCTATAGATATCGAGTTGTGTAAACCTGAGACACATTCGATTTTATTCTAATATTTTCATACATTAAAACGTTTTTTTTATCAATCAAAGGAGAAGGTTTTTCTAGAATCATCGATGCATAGTTAGTTGTGAATAAATTCATAGCCATTATGTTGTGGAGAGCCCCTTCACAGAAGAGTTTTAGTTGTTTATTTTTCTATCATCTCGTAGCTTAATTTTCGATGCTTTTTTCTCTGTTTTCCGCATAGATAGACGCTCTGTTTATTTTGTTTCTTATTGTGATTTACATCATAGATATAATCTTCTTACATTCATGTTTCATAGAATAAACATGCATTTCATTTTCGTATAATAGACATATGCTCTGCTTTCATTTTCATTCCAAATAGTTCCTAAATTTCCATAGTATATATGCTCAGATTTGATACAATTTTTTTTGTTATTTCAATTTTTACAACTTCATTATGATTAGAATATATTCTTTGGTTTATCATTGAATACGCTTGGAGTAAATTCAGATAGGTATTATGCTTCATATAGATCATTTAGATAGATTCTTTGCTTGTAATTGAATAGATTTAGATATAGTTTAGATATATTCTTTGCTAGATTTAGAAACAATTTGGATTGATGTTTTGTTTATAATTTAATAGACTTAAAGATAGTTTAGATATATGTTTTGTTATTTGGTTGAATAGATTTATAGATAATTTATCATAGTTGTTGGCATAGGTTGATTTGATATAACTTAGGATTTATCATTCAGATTAATTTCTTTCTATGCAATATAAGTTTATCATAGAGCAATTTCTTTTCTTAGATAAACATTTCCTTTTCTTCCTTCTTGCAAGTTTTATCTTTTAGTCATTACAATAATTTCTTAAAGAGTGATTCATAGATTAATTTTCTTTCTTAAATAAACATTAAACATTTGTTTTTCTTCCTTCTTATAAGTTTTACTTTTCAATTAGTAAAATATTTTTTTAGGTGTAATTACTTTCTAGCGATTTCTTATTTTTAATTTCATTTACATAAAAACTCCAAAACATAGAAAAAGATTGAAGTTTCTTCTTGTTTTTGGTTCTCTTGAAGTCAATTGTACACTTTTAGATAAGCTAAAGTAGAATTCTCATCACACCCTTGATAGTTGACTTTAGATTTAATTTCACAAATCAATTTTAAGTTTCTCAACTTCATTTAGACATTCCAGATAAACAAAAAATCCTAAAAATAACATATAAAACCAACATAGTGAATTAAGTAAGAATTTTTTTCTAGCATACATAGTGCACCTGCACTTCATTAGATTACTAACTCGAGTCGATAATTTATAATAGAAATTTAAGATAGTAAATTGACTAAAAATTTTGGCGTTGTTACTGGGGAAGTGTAATTAAGAGCCTTATTCCTTAATCTAAAAAAAATCTAAAAACCAAAAAAAAAAAATATAAAAGAATTGACATGCGTAGAGAAACAGATTCTAGGGGTATATTTGTAGCAAGAGGTAGAATTTTGATCCCAAGAAAACCACTCACTCCACAAGACCTCGTAGTGGCACACCATCCACCCAAACTTGTATTCCATTCTCAGTAGTAAGACATAGACTCCCTAAGGTCTTAAGATCAGAAATTCAACCTAAAGACTCTCCAACTTCATCAACTGAAGCAGTTGTAGAATAATAAAACCCTAAATCCCCAAAAAAAGAAGTAATATTTTTAACTTCTAGTGGAGAAAAAATATTAGCTGAAGAGCTAGAAATCCCTAGTGGAGAAGAGGAATAGGTCTTCTTTAATATATCATTATTAGATGAACCATAGAATCAGAACAGAAACAAATAATTCCAAATTTAGAAACCTATATTAGTTATAAGGAGACTACAATGGCTGGATAAGGAGAAGGATACGTACACAATCCGAACGATAACCAATTAAGACTAGTAGGAGGTGGACCTAGGATTGGAGATAGAGGACGAGAGGTAGGACAAGGTAGAGGAAGAGGAAGGGGAGAAGAAAGAGAACACAGAAGAGAAGGAGGATGAAATAGAGAAGAAGCAGATACTGTTGTATTTCCTATATTATATGAGGATACAACTGCCACAATGAATAATATCTCACCCTCCATCCTCCGCAATTTTCATAGATTGAGTGAATATCCTGAAACATTTCTTTTTGAATTTGAAGTTTTATGTATATCATATGAATACTTACTCTACTATCAAAAGTTGAAATTGTTTCTTGCAACTCTTAAGGATGCAACATTAAAATGGTTCATGGGCCTAATAATACATTCTAATATGACATGGGAAGAAATGAAGAATGCATTATTAAAAAAATACAAGGATTATTGCACACCTAATAATCAAAAAGATGAATTTTTTAAAAGGATGCAAAGAAAAGATGAAAATTTAGAGGACCTAATTGAAAGATTCAGTTACAATCTAAAAGGGGCTAATATGGAAAATTTAGATGAAGATACTTTAAAAGCTCTCCTATTGAAATCCATTATAGACGAATGGATAGATATTCTTAATATGATGGGAAGGGAGAATTTTCTCAACTATCATTGCCTGACATCTCTAAATTATGCATACATATTTCAATAGGAGATTCAATAATTGGGAGGAGTTCAAGAGATCCTATTCTCTATAGAGTGAATAAACCTACAGCTGAAACAATAAGTAGTGCTGAAATAGGAATTTTTTTGATAAATTCAAAACATAGATTCTAGTGAGTCTTAGTGAACAAATAGACACCCTAAAATTAAAAATTAAGAAAAGAGTTGAAAGTGATAACTTATCTATATTTTGTCCTAAATGCAGAAATAAACATGCCTTAAGAGAATGTTCTCTTGATTTAAAAATCATAGAGACATGTTTCACATGTATAGAAAATCACGAAACATAAAAATGTTCTTCTATTCCAGGTCTTAAGGTTGTTTTCCAAGAGGAAAGAGCCCCACACCAAGTAGATCCTCTTTGTTTTGTTTCTAGAATACCATGGAAAGGACCAAAAATCAAGGTTTTAACACTCAAATGTATATTCAGCCCCCACAAAATAATTGGAATTCATCAATGCCATGGCAACAACCCTAGTCTCAACCTCAACCTTAGACACAAGGAATGAAAAATCCTTATGGTAGATATTCTCAATATCACTAATATCCACAATAAAATATGAAATATCGACCACAATATTTTCCTCAAACCAGCCAACAACCTCAAGTTCCAAATTGTAATCCCCAGCTCTCATTACCATTTCCACAAATGCCAAACCAACTACCTACTCGGACACTTACAAACCCAAACAATAGAAATGCATAACCTATTTATAACATGGAGGGGAATTTTTTTTAGAATTATATGATAAATCCACTAGATATTAATAACTTTCAACTTATATCTGGTAGGATATTAGAGAAGAAATTTCCTTCTATTATTATTCGAGAAAAATCTAATCACTCTGATGAGCAGATTTCTCTTCATCAAGATAAAAATCTTCAAAATAAAAATAATCATTCCAGAGAAGAGGCACCTCTTCATCAGAATCAAAATTTTCAAAATCAAACATGACATAATCCAATAATATCAAATCCTATCATAGAGAAGCCTTCGCTATTTATACCTAAACCTCCTTTCCCTGAAATATTACAAATTGATAAAGGGGTAGAAAAACAAATCATGTTTCCAAACTATGATATATTATATGCATTGAAGAATGTCTATATCAAAATTACTTTGTTACAAGCCATTAAAGAAATTCCAATCCTCGCAAAAACAATAAGAGAGTTGAGTATAAATAAATCTGGAAGAAAAACAAAGGAGGTAGAAATAATACAGTTAGTGGCAGAAATTGCAGATATCATGATGGGAAAAATAACCATACAAAAATATTTGGATATAGAAAGTCCCATTATCAAAACAGAGATGAATGGTATTGAGATCACAAACACATTGATCAACTTAGGGGCAGCCATAAAAATCATGAATAAAAAAACTATGGAACAACTAAAGCATCCAAATTTTCAATATACACCAACATTACTACAACTAGCAAATAGATCAGTAATCAAACCTGATTGTGTATTAGAAGACATTTATGTATCCTTAGATTCTTGGGAATATGTAGTTGACTTTATGATCTTAACCCCCTAGAATAACTTAGTAGGACATGCATTGATATTAGGAAGACCTTGGTTAGCTACAGATGATGCTTTCACTAGTTGTAGATCTGGTGGTATGTTCATATATGATGGAAGTTCAACAAATAAAATCACTTTATATCCCCCACCAAAAACAAGAATAGAAGTAGAAAATGAGGAATTGATCGATGATGACAATGGAATACAACCTATTTTTACTATCTCGCACATTGGTGAAGAAAATAAAATTCTAAATTCAATAGAAAATATTGAATCATCTTCACAATGTGAAAAGAGTCAAAATTTTCAGGAACAATGTAATATTGAATACTTATCGTCCAAAAAAATGTCTTTATATTCTATGGAAGAATTTTGAAATTCTTCAATTGAAATATTTCCAGGTACAACTTTAAACATGAACAAAAACCTAGAAGAATTTCAAAAAGAAGAGTTAACAAAAACATTGTGTTGGAGCGAGGTCCCTTAGGACCCAATTTTGATATATATTTGGAATATTTTTGTAAATGTTTTGTAAGCTTAGTTGTGCGCAACACAATTCAAGGGGCTTTGGGGCGGGTCAAAGCCCCTATTGAGTTGTAATGGTTCAAAGGGTAGAACTAGGGGCGCAAACCATAGTTTGCAGATCTTAGATGAGCACAGGCTAAAAGTATAAATAGGAATCTAGATCTAGTCGATAGAAGACATGATGTTGATGATGTGAGAAATCTGCCTATGTTTTGATGTTTTGAGAGAACTTGTCCAAGTTAGAAGGCTCCTGCTAGCTATGTGCGTGAGTAGACAAAGGGTGTTGTAAGGAAGATCTACCTTTTAATGAATAAAGTAATGTTTTGGATGATATCCGAGTATCAAATGCATTTGTTGTTTTCTTTATGATATGTTTCTGCATGTTGTTTCTAGTTACTATGTTATCTATATTCAGATCAATTGTATAATTGTTTTATGCTTTAGCTGAATGATAATTGAATGGATCTATTATGGTTGAGATTTAATAATATGTATAAAGGACTATTAAAGGGATTGCAGAGTCTATTTTAGCACACACATAAGGTTTTGCCTTAAAATCTATTTCGTTAGGGTTTCCGGTTAGGGATTCTATTGCGAAGGTATGATAACCGTTGTTTTAGATCTAAAGACAACCACATCATTTAATTCTCTCTCAGGGTGTGTAAACCTGGTTCCATCACCCCCTGTACTGCTTCAGGTGAGACTTTGACTTGTGCAAGCAGGTTACTGTTGAAAGGGATAGTAATAAGAGGGTTTTGTTGGTTAACGTTAACTCCGAACATGGGTCAAGACCCCTCAAGACAACAAATGGTTATGTATTTGTGACCTAGATCATTCTAAGAGAGGTTGGGTGATGTGGCGGCCATAAAAGCTTGAATTAGAGGACTCGTTTGAGAAGAAAATTCAAGAATTTTCCCTTAAAGAAAACATGAGTAAGAAGTTGTCTGCTGAAGATTGGAAATAGAAGTATATTTTCACAAAGGTTCATGAGATCTTCTTTGTGACCTTTGTGCATGAATTACAAGAGTGGTTTTCAAGATTAGCAAAGTTCCAAACCTATTGGAAGGACGACAAGGTCATGCAGTGGACACCTGAATTGATCCAACTGTTGGAGCAGACTAAAAATTCCATCACCCGAACTTTAGATCATTGGCTTGACAACATATTGGGTGGGTTTGTGAAAAAATTTGTAGTAGACTAGTTTGTGTTGTATTATAAAGCTGAAAGGATATTTTTCAAGGGATTGAGAGGTAAATTCATACGCTCTATGCCTCTACTGATTAGGATGATATTGTGTGAAAAGGGTGTTTTGTGTAGCCACACTAAGTGAATGATCCCTGATAATATATAAATTACTACGCGCAATGGAAACTAATATCGGGTCAATCAAAGAGGACAAATATCTTTATCTAGCCCTCTCATAAATTCAGCTAATATAGAGAATAGTGAGGCTATACGCGTTGAATGTAGCCCTTCTACTATGCCACAGTCGAACTCGTGTAGGGGTAAGAAATCTCCTACCCCACCACCACCACCACCTCCAGAAGATATGGCCACGCATATGAAGCTACCCACCTTTAAGGGTGTGGGAGATGAGGACATGGATAGGTTTTGGTTTGTATCTCATGCAGTGTGGACTGTGAAATTTTTTAATACTGATGTTGTCAAGAGAACACAACTTGCTATGGAATTCGAAGGTCGTGCGTTAGATTGGTTCATGGTATATCTAGCTCAGAATGTTGATCCAACTGTTGTGGAGATTAAGTACCCCTTGAAATAGTAATTCAATATGAAGTCCTACTCACAGTGTGTGATAGAATTAAAAGATATCAAACAAGGGTCGACGAATCGGTTTGGGAAGTTGATCAACGACTCAAGCTCACCACCAGTGAAGGAGGATTTTTTTATGATGATAAGTAGCATAAGGAATGGTTCATTTCCATGATTTTTCCACATCTGTGCAAGCCTATGGGTCAATAGAAGATTGATTCTTAGGGTGAAGCTCTGGAATTTTCTATGAACTTTGAAGCTCCACCTAGAGAAGATGCTCAATTTGGAACGCTAAAAATTCAAAGCCAACTGGAGGCTATGAACTTAGAAATTCAAAACCTATGCAAACATCGGGGTTAAGAAGTTGGCGCAGATGTCTGGTGGATACGTTGGAAGGGTTCAAGCGACACCAAGGATCAGTGCACTTTGTTCTCAAATAACATGCAAGCAAGGGGACTGAATCCACTGAACCCCAGGGATGTTGTTAGGCCATGTACCCCCACACTATGGTGCGCTGATTGTAGGGTTTCTATACAACATGATACAAACCATTTTCCTCGGTTAGGAAGCTATGTGCCACAGATAAAGCAGCAATGGTGCAGATTTTTCTGTTCAATTGGTCATGATGATCACCACTACTAGACATTTGACCTAATGATAAACAGTGCTAAGCTCTATATATTTCAGGCCAACCCTTCTTCAACAGCATCTCCCTCTAAACATGGAGGATCTCCAGCAAGAGGAAGGGGAAGGGGTAGAGGTGGAGCTGCGGGTTGGGGAAGAGGGAAATTAATCTACTATGACTGTGGAGATAGTGGAAATTATGCATGTCACTAGCCAAAACCTGTGTGACAATATTGCACATACTATTGGGAATTTGATCATGTAATATAATATTCTCATGTGCCAATTTCTAGAATGCAGGAAAATCAACATCAGACACCTACACAAAACATACAAATGGTCAAATTTGAACCGTGTGACAATGGTCCAAGTGTTAATGTAGTTACACGCAGTGGTGCTACCACTAGAGGGGATGAGAAAAGAGGGCTGATGCAGAGCCACTGATCAGAAAGGCATCTGACAAGAAAAAGGCACTCAATGTGCAGAAGGAAAAGGAGACTTTCATTGAAGCCAGGAAGTATTTTGCTGCTACAAGAGCATCCACATCATAGTCTATCATGGAACCGAAGATGGATGATGAAGTCAAACCATTCCTACAAGCAGGTATTAAGTTATTTCACAATCATAAGGTAGTATATAATATCCAGGCCCTAATAGACAGTTGTGCAGAAAAATAAGTACCTCAAACCAAGACTAAGGCTGTGAAAAAGATTTATAAAAGAAAGAAGAGAACTGGTCGGGAGCTGAGCATGACTATGTAGATTGGAGAGTATGAGATGGATCAATTCGTGCTGGACTTAGGGTCTAATGAAAATGTTCTACCTAAGAATATATGGCAAAAGTTGGGAGAACCAAAGCTGGAATGGTCCACCATTTAGTTACGCATGGCCAATCAACATAATATCATTCTGCTTGGTATAGTCCCAAAAAGTTTAGGTAGACATTACTGGAGTAAAGGTACTCGTAGATTTTGATTTAGTAAAATTTTTGGATGATGTAGACCCATACCCTGCACTGTTGGGAATGGATTTGACCATAGATATGGGAGGCATCATCAACCTAAAGTGTAGAAGCATGATATTTGAGAAATATGGTATGCGGGTAATAGTACCACTTGACCCGAAAGAAGGATAAATATATACAGATCCAGTGTGAAAAGGAGATGATGTCATGCATATTTACAAGATGACTACATGGGATGAGGATTGAATAAACCCTAGATCTGATGAAATGTTGAATTGGGCGAAGGATAGTTCGTTTTTTCATATTATGATGGAGTGATGGAGAACTTGCATAATCTATTGCATGATGTTTCTGCACTGTGCTGCTTCAAGATCACTTATAAATTTTGATGCATCTCCTCAGCGATAAGAGAATTACCCCATTTTTATGGTTCTGGTAGTGTGAAAGTATTTCTGCAAGAATTGGAAAAGGTTGTCTGATAAGAACGAAGGTTCTAGGCGCTTGACCTAGCTATGCGCGTGATCCAAAATGGATTCAGTTTTTCCTCTAGGTCAAAGTCTTCAAATGTAGATGAAAATAGGATCAAATTGAAGTTCTAATTGACAGGATTCCAATGGTGCAAATGGCGCGTAAAACTGAGTCTGTATGAAGAAGATATGGCAAGTCAACGTTTATGACAAACTAGGGAAAAATGACAAAAACTCAAAGTCAATGGTCAACGGTCAAATCAATGACTAGATGATGTCAGCAGGGCACGTGTCATCCCAGGAATATGCCACATGTCCACGATGACGTCAACATGATCATTGATGTTTCAGATTGTGATTGGTTAGAATGGGCCAATCCGGGGGAGAGACGTGGCAGCCCGGATTTTACCCAATTTGGCCTTATTTCTAAAATTTTAGGGGTCAGGTATGATTGAACCCCTAACCTCCAGGAAAGGCTACGTTTTTTCTGGAGTTGGATTACTGGTCGAGCTACGGTGGCAATTGGTATTAAATGTAATACATTTTATTTATGTTGGGATCGAAATCTTGTTGGGATCGGAATCTCACCGGTAAAATGGACCAGAAGATTAGGGTCAACCCCATGATTGCCAAAACCTTATCACATGGGTTGATGGCACATTTATATGTAACAAACCACCATATGAGAACGATTGAATAGAACCATATCATATATGCCACTGTGATATATTAATATATATTGTAACAAATCAACGTAACCAACTGGATAGAGCCTTAGAATATAAATTGAATGTCACACATATAATATGTGCCATGTATAGTTGTTAAATAGAGGTGTGACGAAAGGTCGAGTGCGGGTTTCGACTCGCCGACTTCCAAAATTTATAAATACAACGCCTTTAACACATTCCGCCAGCTAGTTCGCCTATGCGGTGGAGCTTGTAAGAAAGCCACCAAAATTTTCATTTCAACACAGAAGAGACAAAATCGCTAGTGTGCAGTTCGAGGAGGTTTTGTGCAGTTCTAAGTGGTTTTGTATAGCAAAGAGGTGGTTTTTCATTTCTCCAGGGGGTCTGGAGGTCACAGTGGTGAAATATAGGCAAGTTTATACTTGTTTTTGTCTTTGTTTTTGAGCTCATACCTATAAATCATTTTGAAGAAAAAATAAAATGGTCAACACTGAAAGCTATGGAGCTGAAGACGTAGCTAGGAAGTCTGGTGAAATCCTTTATTAAATTCTTGTTGTGTTAATGTGTTTGATTTTGGTTTCATTTTCTTTTGTTGTTTATGTTATTCGAAATATTTTCGATCTATTGCACTAAATAACATAAGCTTCTCACATAGACATCAATAATACCTTTTTCATAAATACAGATCGAGCGGTATCGGATCTTAAGGCTAAATTTTTCAAGGTTTGACAATGTCATGTGAATATTGAATGCTTACTAGGTCAAAGTCCAAATGAGGAGAAGGATAACTTGTTGAAGCAAATCTAGAGATTGGAAGGGTATTTTCACAAAAGAAGATGACAGAAGAAAACTTATTGGGAACAAAAGCTGAATTCTTCAACAACTTCATGACAATACGTGCGATGGTAGAAGAGATGTATAAATAATTGAAAAAGAACAAAGGTAAAGGAATTTCATCATCTAAACCATACAAAGAACCGGGGGAAAAGCCTCTTTCATTATTTCCGCCATCTCCTCCATCATCACCATTATCATCATCATCGTCTTCTTCTCATAAATCTAATTCTTGTAAAAATAAGAAGAAGACATCCTCTTTGATCAAATTAGATGTAAAATTTGATTTTCCAATTTATGATGGTGAACTTAACGTTGAAAAGCTTGATAATTGGATAAGAAAAATTGAAGTTTATAGCAGGGTACAAAATGTTGTTTCAGAAAGAAAGAAGATCCAGCTGGCTAGCCTTCGTCTTCGAGAAACTGCACATTCCATGTAAAAAACATGGTAAAATAATTTTGACATGGAATGAATTTGTTTCTGCCATTAAAAAACAGTTTTATCCTTTGTCTTCTATGCAACAAGCTATGATGATTTGGCAAACATTGCATCATTTAAAGGGTCAAAGTGTCCAAATTTATTCTCAGGAATTTCGTAAAAGAGCTTTGACACTAGGCATATCATTAGACTCACCAGAAACATTATTGAAATACATAGGTTGCCTACATAGTTATTTGAGGCATACCATACTGATGTTTAATCCCACTAGCTTAGAGGATGTATCATTTCAAGAAACTCATTTAGAATCTAGGGGTAAAAATGTATCTCATGATGTTGGAAAGTCATCCAAATATATTAAAATAAAGTATAAGGAAAAGAAGAAACAAAAATGGAAGGAAAGGAAAGTGAACACTATGAAGAAAGAAAAGCCTACATGCAATCATTGTAAGAAATAAGGAAATGATGAGGCACACTACTGGACTCGACATCCAGAATTGAAGCCTAAGAAGTTTGGGAATAAAGAGCGAAATAATGCTGCAGCTATGCAAAAGGACTTAGGATTAGATTCAGGAGACGAAACAACAATTACAGCTACAAGTATAAAAGGTAAAAATTCTAAAGAATCTACAAGTACTTCTTCGCATTTTGTTGGTAATGAAAATGATTAGAGGAAAAGAAATGAGCTATTTCATATTAGAGTAGTTTCCAAGCATACTAAAATTGATACTTTGTTTAATAGTGTCTCTCAAATTCATTTGATTTCTACATCAATTGTAAAGAAATTGGGTACTGAAACTAAACCTCATAAAAATCCATGCCCATTGGGTTGGCTCTATGATAAAACTAAACTGCAGGTTACAAAACAATGAAAAATTCATTTTTCAATTGGATCAGAATTTGTAGATGAGATTGAACTATATATAGTCCCATTAGATATATGTGGAATTGTACTAGGGAGTCCATACTTATATTATAGAGATGTTATCTGCTATAGAAGGGAAATAAAGTATCAAATCACTAAATATGGAATCGAATGTGTATTAAGAGCTCATAAACTCAAAGATAACTACACTCTCATAAACTTAGGATAGATAAAAAGAATTATAAATTAAAGTAAATTTTCTTTACTTATGATTGTAAAAGAAAAGTATCTTGATAAATCCGTTACTTTTCAAGGGTGTAATCCTAAACAGAAAGAAGATTTAGTTAAATTTGTTTCTAATTATGATATTCCATTTCAAGAGCCTAAAGGGCTTCCTCCCAAGTGACAGATAGAACATGAGATTTATTTGCAGTCGGATGTTCCTCTTCCTAAAATTGGAATGTACAAGTTATGAATTCTAGAGAATGCAGAAATAAAGAAGAAGGTACAGGAATTGCTCGATCAAGGGTTTATTCGACCAATCACTTCACCATTCGGATCACCTATTGTGTTGGTACGTAAGAAATATGGTTCGTGGAAAATGTACATTGATTTCCAAGCATTAAATAAAATAACAATAAAGAATCATTATCCTCTTCCTCACATTGACGATTTATTAAATCAGTTGAAAGATGTAGTTTACTTCACTAAGTTAGACTAGTGAAGTGACTACCATCAGATCAGGGTTTCAAAACAAGATGTATGGAAGACTGCTTTCAAAATGAAGAAAATACTCTATGAATGGATTTTTATGCCTTTCGACTTGACCAATGCTCCAGCTACATTTATGCGTGTCATGAATGATGTTCTTAGGCCATTTATAGGTGATTTTGTAATAGTCTACTTATATGATATTCTTGTTTTTAGTAAGACATGGGATGAACATATAAAGAATGTAAAGCCCATTTTAGATGTGTTAAAAAGAGAAAATCTCTATGTAAAACTATCAAAATGTGAATTTGGTAGGACATCTTTAAATTACTTGGGTTATATTGTATGGAGTAGTGAATTGAAGATAGATCCCTCTAAGGTTGAAGTCATTGTAAATTGGCATAAGCCCAATACTGCTACAGAAGTTAGAAGTTTCTTAGGTGCAACACAATACTGGAGAAAGTTTATTTCTAACTTTTATTTGATTGCAACTCCTTTACATGCTTTGACAAGTGTGAAACAAGTGTTTTAGTGGGACAGAAATAGCATAAAGCCTTCGACACATTGAAAGAAAGGATCAGTATAGTGCTAGTACTAGCACTACCAGATCTTCAACATCCATTTCAGATAGAGACAGATGGAAGTGAATATGCCATGGGGGAAATGTTGATGTATCCTAGAAAGCCTCTATGCTTTCATTCTGAGAAATTCACATCAACAGTAGTAAAATATCATACATACGATAAGGAGTTATATGCATTAGTATAGAGTGTTAAAAAGTGGAAACATTACATAATGGAAAAAGAAACAATCATACATATAGATCATCAACCACTACAATATTTACACTTACAAACTAAATTGAAACAATAAAGACACTATTGTTTCGTTGGATGGGTTTCTTACAACAATTTCATCTTGTAATCAAATATAAGAAAGACATACATAATAAGGTTGTAGACCTGTTATCAAGACCAATCATAAATGCATCCACAATTTTTAAGCATAATTCAGTAATGCACGAAAGCTATATTGAATAGTGTGCTGAAGAAAAATATTTTAAGGATGTATATGCAACTTTAAGTCATGGAAAGTAGGTAGAAGAATTTGATTATTTAATAAAGGACAAAATCCTATATCATTTGGAAAAATTATGCATTCCACAAACTGAAAGAGTAAATGTGATTCGAGAAGCACATAATTCTCTAATTTCAGGTCATTTTGGTGTAAGTAAAATAGTTTCACAATTACAAATATTCTGCTATTGGCCACGAATGAATGAAACAGTTTCAAGATACATTAAAGGATGTACTATGTGTGCTATAATCAAGCCAAGTAACAGAAAATTAGGCTTGTACAATCCACTTCCAATTCCTTCTCGTCCTTGGGAAATTTTATCCATGGATTTTGTTGCGGGATTTCCAATGTCTAGAAAAGGTCATGATTATTTTTATGTGGTTTTGGATAGGTTCAATCAAATGTGTATTTTGACACCATGTACTAAACAGGTCACAGCTGAACAAACTGGAAAGTTTTTCTTTCAAAATGTATGGGTTCATTTTGGGTTACCCACCTCTATTGTATTTGATCAAGATTCTTGATTTGTTGGGAAATTTTGGTCAAGTTTATGGGAACTCATGGAAACCAGGTTAAAGAAAAGCACAACATTTCATCCACAAACAGACGGCTAGACATAAGTGGTATACAAAACAATGGTACAGTTGCTTCGAGGTTATTGTAGTAACCATGCCAAGCCTTGGGATGAGCATTTTCATTATGTACAACATGCTTACAACCATGCGAAACATTCTTCTACTCAAAGATCTATGTTTGAGACTTGTTTTGGTTTTATACCAAAGTCTCCATTGGATTTTGTCTTTGGTAAAGACATAGAAGTTGATGGACACAACGATGTGGACAAAGAAACCGAGTTCATTGAACAAATCCAGAAAATTCACCAGTCAGTATAGGAACAACTGGAAAAGAGCCAAGAAAAGTATAAATCGAGGCCTGAAAAGCATCGAGTTCAGCATAGTTTTTAAATTGGTGATCAAGTCTAGTTGTACATCAACAAATAAAGACTTCAAGGGGAAGGTAAAAAGTTGAAACCAATTAGATATGGTCCTTTCAAAATTCTTGACAAAATTAGAGAATGATTTCTACCTTGATCTACTAGCTTATATGCAGATATATTCCATCGTAAATGATGAAAAATTGTGATTGTATGAGCCTTCATTGATTGAATATCTAGAAGAGCAATGTCAGGTACCTTTCATCAAAGATTTTTCACCAAAGTATCTAAAAAAGTTACAAGAGGACACAATTCTTGACAAGAGGATAAGGACTTCGCGAAGAGAAGAAGTTAAGTATCTTCAAGTTGGGATTAAAGGTAAAAATCCAAGTAAATCATAATGGATAGAAATTGTAAAAGTGACGGAAACATAACCTCACTTACTCGACAGCTAAAACCAACTTTTGGTGGTCCAAAAACTTCCAGTGGGGAGGAGTGATCAAAAATGGATTCAGTTTTTCCTCCAGATCAAATTCTTAAAATAAAGATGAAAATAGGATCAAGTTGAAGTCCTCGTCGATAGGATTCCAATGGTGTGAACGACGCGTAAAATTGATTTTGTATGAAGAAGATATGGCAAGTCAAAGTTTATGACAAATAAGGGAAAAATGACAAAAAGTCAAAGTCAACTGTCAAAGCCAATTGTCAATGGTTAAGTCAATGGTCAGATGATATTAGCAGGACATGTGTCATCCCGAGAATATGCCACATGTTCAATATGACATCAGCAGGATCAGTGACATGTAAGAGTGTGATTGGTTGGAATGGGCCAATCCAGGGCTGACACATGGCAACACGAATTTCACCCAATTTGGCCTCATTTCAAAAATTTTGGAGGTTAGGAGGGATTGAAGCCCTGACCTCGCAGGAAGGCTACATTTTCACCGGAGTTGGCTTATCGATCGAGCTATGGTGGAAATTGGTATTAAATGTAATACATTGTATTTAGGTTGGGATCAGAATCTTGTTGGGATCAGAATCTTGCCAGTAAAAGAGATCAGACGGTCGGGGTCAACCCCATGACCGTCGGAACCTTATTGCATTGGTTAATGGCACATTTATATGTAACAAACCACCATATGAGAACCATTGAATAGAACATTATCATATATGCCACCGTAATATATTAATACATATCGTAACAAATCAACGTAACAAACCAGATAGAAACTTAGCACATAAATTGAATGTCGTGCATATAATATGTGCCATGTATAGTTGTTAAACAGAAGTGTGACAAAAGGTTGGGTAGGGGTTTCGACCCACCGACCTCCAAAATTTATAAATACAATGCCTTTAACACAGTCTGCCAACCAGTTCGCCTATGCGGTGGAGCTTTTAAGCAAGCCACTGAAAATTTCATTTCAATACAATAGAGCCAAAACCACTAGCGCGCAGCCCGAGGAGGTTTTGTGCAGTCCGAAGTGGTTTTCTGCAGGCAGAATTGGTTTTGTGCAGGGCAGAGGTGGTTTTCCATTTCTCCGAGGGTCTGGAGGTCAGACTGGTGAAATATAGGTAAGTTTATACTCGTTTTGATCGAAATTTCGAGCCAGTCGCAATGGTGAGGTCCATTTTCTTATTTGAGTCTCTTACTTTGAGCTCATATCTATAAAATCATTTTGAAGACAAAATAAAGCGGTCAGCACTAGAATCTAAGGAACCAGAGACGTAGCCAAGAAGTCTGCTGAAATTCATTATTAAATTCTTGTTTTGTTAATTTGTTTGATTGTGTTTTCATTTTCTTATGTTTTTTATGTTATTCACAATATTTTCAATCTATTGCACTAAATAACATAAGCTTCTAACATAGACGTCAATAATACCTTTTTTATAAATACAGTTCAACGCGCAAGCCCATTGCATTGGTGGGATATGCACAAGGTTTTCTTTAAGGACTGGGAGGAATGTAGAAAAATGATGACATTGCGCTTTGAGCCTCTTTCCACCCCACCAAGTGAGCTTTTCTTTTGTCACAGAGACCTGCATAAGAACCTAGCAATGTGGGTGTATGTTTGGAAGGAAAAGACTTGGAACGAGTGGGTTCATATATTTATTCATTCTTTTTGGCCAGTACCTACCACTTGGTATCTAGAAACAGAGCTGCACCAAGGAACTCACCATTGGATTACAATGACTGATGATTTCCTATCAGCCTTCAATTTGGTTGGTGGATCAGAAGAATTGGCTGAAGCCGTACAGGACATATTTTCTCTTGTCTTTAATTAATCCCGACCCCGAATGGAATGTGTTGCACTAGCATGGGACGCGCATATGCATGGCATTGTCAATTGCAGGAACCTATTAGTCGAGGATAATGGAGATGATACAAGAAATTTCAATGTCCCTAAGTCTGAAGGGGAGCATGAAGTTCTAGGACCCTCATTGGGAATGGTAGAGTAACTAGACCTCTTAAGTTAAAGTAAGTCAAAATTGGGATAGAAGAGCAACCCAAGTTAGCCAAAATTGGGGATTACTGGGATGATGATATATTAGGAAATATTGTGGAGCTACTAACGGAGTATCAAGACATGTTTCCTACAAATTTCTCTAAGCTGAAAGGAATTATAGGAGACCTAGGTGTTATGAAGATCACTTTGAAACTAGATGCATGCCCTATCAAGCACCGACCATACTAATTGAATCCCACTTATAAGCAGAAAGTAAACAAGGAATTAGAAAATAATGTGGCTGCAAAGTTAAAACAATATTACCATGTCCCATGAGACAACAGGGGATTATTATTACACACAATTGCAAACCCGGGTGTGCACTTAGGATCCTTAATCCTGGGATGCAAGAAGATGCACAAGTGCCACTGAAAAAAAATCCCTGCACATGTGTTTGCCTTGGCAGGCCAATGCGAGAAGGGGGTTAGATACAACTAGTCCCAATACCTCTGCGAGGAATTCCTGAAAAATTTGCGCAAAACACAAGAGCAAGGGAAACAATTTTTCTACTCCTGGCTAGTAATGCTGATTGCATTAATAACATGGGAGCATCTAGCGGATGCAGTCCTCCTGGAAGCAAATCCTGGTGTATGAGAAAGGGCACGCTATGCCAATATGTGGGATTCCACCGATACCAAGTGTGTAAAAGAAAATAAAAACTTCTGCGTTATTTTTGAAGGCGCGCTGGCATCAACAATACACTCAAATCCTAGACTATCCCTTGAAGTATATGAAAAGTACAAAAGCATCACTGACTTTTAGGATACCATGCACCATGTGCAGATCCAGGTGCACAATGATACCACGTGGTATAACCTACCCTTCATGGTCACTGAGGTAGAGATAGATCAAGTCATTGCGACCTGGGCTGTACCATGGAAAGTTGGGCTCGGGTCCACCCAGCCCATTGCAACATCCACTTCAGGAAAAGATACAACACCAGGAGATAAGGAAAAATAATCCAAGCAATACATAGTAAAATATGTAGGGGTAAGTGCTAAAAACTATGTAGAGACAGGCGCATGAAAGGATGTTTAAGCAGACGAAGACATGGATCCAGATCTGGACGGAGGAGATGATCTCAACCTTGGAGGGCTCGATGGGATGGATGGTGATAGTGCAATGTCTTCGCATGGTACAAAGAGAGGTGCATAAGCCCCTAAGGGATCGCAAAAGAAGAGAAAATGCTCTAAGGCCAAAGGAACATAAGAGGTCACTTTGACATAAGAGGACCTGGACAAAATTGCAGACATAGTCACTTCTATTTTTGAGGACAGATGGAATGCCATGGAAGAGTAGTACAGGGTTGCAGTTGGAAGCCTTACAATCCAGATTGTACCTCCTGCAACTAAAAAACGACAACATACAAGCAAGTGTGAATCAAGACAGGTCGATTCAAGTGATCCTACTTACAGAAATTATCATCGCCATGAGAGACACCAAAATCTACCCCTTCCTGGGTGTAGCAGATATAGTAGAGTAGTCAGAGTTGCACGTGTAGGTGTATACCTACCCAGAGGTAGGGATCGATCTATCTAAATTCCCAGGTGGAAAGCTAAAAGTTATCCAACCTATCATCTCTGATGAGATGTAGTGCACAAAGGCGCATGTACAACAGTAGTTGAGTGATGAAGAACAAACAGTTCCAACTAAAACTGAACAATTACTCCACCCATAGAAAGCGCAGAAGGCGGTTGTGGCTCAACATGCAGAGTTGGAACACTTAATCAATAGGTTGTGCGGTGATCTTCCCAAAATAGAAATTCCTACATTCGCCACTTAGCAGGTCAAAATTGAAAGCTTGATTGTCATGCTAAAGGCTTCGAGGACAGAGCTACAGATGGTGAAAGTAGTATTCAAACAAAATATTGCAGCATTACAAGCTAAGATGAAACCTGAGACTCCCCTGGAGGTGCGTGCACGGTGGGTAGCCTTGGTGAAAGAGGAATCCAAAAGTATTTCCACTAATGTTGACAAGGGCTTCATACTACTTGAAATAGAAATGGGACTGTGGACCTCTATCCAAACAAACCCGCTTGTAAAAAATATCCCTCAAGAGTTGCACACCAAGGAGCATGCATTTGACGACCTTCAGGAGGCGTTGCCTACTTTTTTCCATGCTCAGCGCATGGCCCACCTATAGAAAAGTTAAGTTCTGCATGATGAAGTCAAGGAGCTCTGTTGGAAGGTGCAGATCATATCCAATCATATGAAGCCATGGGCAGACGAGGCAATGAAGTTGTCTCAAGACCTTGATGCATCCATTAAGAACCTGAATCAGACCGTGCAAAGGATCAATCTAGCTGAAAAAGGGATCACATCACAGAAGCTGGTGGATACCACGCAAAGTGAAGCAAATCAGAGTGTGGGCATCTTGGCACCCTTAGGTGCTGCCATTCAAGAACTACAGAACAAGATGAAGAACCCATCACCCCTGTGACACGGGACGAGTCACAAGATTGTGTTTGGGGCCTATTGGAGTAGGGTCCCTTAGGACCGAAGCTTGATATATTTTTGGAATATTTTTGTTACTTTTTTTTAATTTTAGTCGTATGTAGCACAAGTCATGGGGCTTTGGGGCAAGTCAAAGCCCATCATGAGTTGTAATGGGTCAAAGGGTAGAACTAGGGATTGCAAACAATAATTTGTGGACCTTAGATGAACGCAGGCTAATAGTATAAATAGGAGTCTAGATCGAGTCCATAAAAGACATGATGTTGATGATGTAAGAAATATTACTATGTTTTGATGTTTTGAGTGAACTTCTCTGGGTTAAAAGGCTCCTACTAGCTATGTGCACGAAGACCTTAGACTTATTGTGTGCAGACCCCGCTGGCTGTGTGCGCGGGTAGAATAAAGGTGTTGTAAGGAATATTTGGTTGTGAATGAATAAAGGAATGTTTTGTATGATATATAAGTATCAAATGCATCTGTCGTTTTATTTATGATCTGTCTCTGCATGTTATTTCAGGTTACTATGTTATCTGTATTCAGATCGATTGCATAACTATTTTATTCTTTAGATGAATGATAAATGAATGAATGTATTAAGGACTATTAAATGGATTTCGGAGTCTGTTTTAGCGCGTGCACAAGGTATTTTCCCTAAAATTTGTCTGGTGAAGGTCTGATCACAGTTGTTTTATATATGAAGACACCCACATCATTTAATTCTCTGTCAGGGTGTGGAAAATTTGTTCCAACACCCCCACTATACTTCTTCGGATGAGACTTGGACTTGCGCAAGTAGATCATTGCCGAAAGGGCCATTAGTAAGAGGGTTTTTTTGGTTAACCTTAACTCCGAACCTGGGTCAGGACCTCTCAAGCCAACACATTGCAAAAAAATTATTTTACATATGCATGGGAATACACTCACATGAAAGGAATCAACCTGGAAACTTGCATACATCAAATCTATATTGAGGAGAATTCTAGACCAATCAGACAACCTCAAAGAAGAATTAATCCAAATCTTAGGGAGATTGTAAAGGAAGAGCTACAAAAATTGTTGAATGTAAACTTTATTTATCCAATATTACAGAGTCAGTGGGTTTCATCTTTAGTAATTGTCCCTAAAAATAATGGAAAATGGGGAGTGTTTATTGATTATAAGGAGTTGAATAAAGCTACTTTAAAATATCACTTTCCATTACCTTTCATAGATCAATTTTTAGATACAATAGCAGGGAAGAAATATTTTTCATTCCTGGAAGGTTTTAGTGGGTATAATAAAATTCAGGTAGCACCTAAAGATCAAGGCAAAACCACCTTTAACAAACCATGGGGAAATAATGCTTACCGAGTACTTTCTTTTGGATTATGCAATTCACCTGCAACATTGCAAATAGTAGTATTAGGTATTTTCTCTCATTTCATCCATGACTATGTGGAGGTATATATTGATTATTTTACAGTCGATGGAAATTATTTTGAAGACGCCCTTAAAAATTTGGAAAAATTTCTCATAAGATGCAAGGAAGAAAATTTCTCATTAAGTCATGAAATTTCTTTTATGATGTTTACTATAAGGAATTGTTTTAGGACAGCATATTTCAGGAAATGGAATTAATGTGGACTCATCTAAAGTTGAATTTATTTCTAAATTAGTAATCCCAAATTGTCAAAAATATGTTAGGATTTTTCTTGGTTTACAAGATACTACAGAATATTTATAGAAAACTTTATAAAAATTTCATCTCCACTCTTGAAATTCCTCACAAAGGATTGTGAATTTAGCTGGAACCCTGAGTGCCAAAAGGCATTTTAAACTTTGAAAGAAAATATTTCTGAAGTACCTATCTTAAGACGACCAATTGGAAATTACCATTTCATATCTCAACTAATGCTTCAAAGACAACTTTGGGAGTTTTGTTAGGAGAAAAACACTTGACCCCTTATGCCATCTACTATACAAGTAAGAATTTGACTCCGGTAGAGTTAAATTATATTATTACTGAAAAATATTTTCTGGTTGTTGTTCATGCTATTAACAAGTTCAAACATTACATCACTCGCTATGAAACTTTCATTCACACAGATAATTCTACAATTATTTATCAAATCAATAAATCTATCACTAATGGCAGAATCACAAGATGGTTACTATTATTGCAAGAATTTAATATCACTGTTTTAGATCGGCCTTGAAAACAAAACACAGTTGCTGACATTTTTTCTAGAACTCAAAATGGCAATCATGATACACCAGTAGAAGATATTTTTCCTGATGTATATATTTTTTCAATATCTACTAAATCTAGATGGTTTGCAAATGTTTCTGATTACTTAGCCACAAGAAAACTACCATCATATTTGTTTCCTAGATAATAGAGGAAGATAATTCAAATGAGTGCTTCTTATTCATGGGTAAATGTGAAATTGTACAAGAAAGGTCCATATCTCATCATTAGAAAATGTGTAAGGATCAAATACCTCAGATATTGAAGGCATGACATGATGAGCCATGTTAATGACACTTTGTTGACAAAAGGACTGCCTATAAAATCATTCTCTTCGGATATTATTCTCCCTCCCTTTTCAAGGATATGAAGGAATATTTTAAAATATATGGAAGTTGTTAGAGAATGTGTAAAACTATTCCTTCATATGAAATTCCCTTACAACCACACGTACTCCTCGAACCCTTTGAAAAATGGGCTCTGGATTTTATTGGACCAATAAATCCACCATCAAGACAAACGAGGTATATTATTGTGTGCACTGATTATGTTACTAAATGGGTAGAAGCTAAAGAACTTTCCTTTTCTAATGAAAATTCTATAGTTTTATTTATTTTTGAGGATAATTTTACTCGTTTTGTTGTCCCAACAGAAATTGTGATAGATCAAGGAACTCAGTTTACATCCAGAATGGTGTAAATGTAGAAATTATATGCACTAAGCATGCATATGTCCTTGATTCACCTGATCTCACACTATCTAACTTTATGCAAAATACTGAATCAATTCCACTTGTTAATCTTTTGCGGAAAAATTAATTGCACACACATGTGAAGCATAAACAAAAATAATCAATCACACATAACACAGTTTTTAACCAAGAAAGCCTAAAGCTGAAAACCCCAAATATATATTATGTAACATGGAGATAATATTACAATCTCAGACAAAGCATACAAATCTTATCACAATCTCTCAGTACAGTACAATCGTCATACACTAATCAGGACCAATCTTGTAAATCAATGCACCGATCTTTGCCTCCTGATAGCCTGCCTCCACTGTACAATACCTGTTGAAGAATAGCTATGAATGGATTTGAATTAATCCATCCTTGACTGCACAATCCTCATTGGAAACTCCAATGTGTGTGTGATGCAATCAATGCATCACTATAGTCACAACAGATAGTCTATCTTGCCCTTTTACCTACCTCTCCACTAGGTCTCCACTGAAACTACCATGCACTGTAGTTAACTACTGTATTGTTCAGTTTATTAATGAGTTATTATTTTTGATTTAATTAACTAATTAATTCACTCCACTCTCACTAGTGTATCAATCAGTTAAACTAGATACAACTAGCTCAACTGAATCTAACTAAGTTAAAGTAAATACAGCTCCATAACTACTTCTTCCAACTATGTCATAACTATGCCACTTGAGTTCTAACTGAGTCCTCCATGCATTAGCTCAAGTAAACCCTTGGGAATAGTGTAATTCCCTCAGTTCACTGATGTGCCACATCTGTGCACTGAACTGAAGTGCTCCAAGAGAATAAGTTGTTGTTTAGCATCTGATTATTATTAAGAGCTAATAATAATCGACATGCATCTATTTTTCGATTAACGATATATAAATATACTTCGCCCAATATTCTAAAAATATAATTTCATCTATTTTTCCAACTTGATCAACCATCCACAAATAGCATCCTGCAACTTCTGAAATATGATTATCATGTCTAAAAATAGACATAGTCTAAAAATGGACTTGTGCCAAAAATAGCCTGCAGGCCCACTTAGTGAAGGCGACTCTTTTCACTAAGCTCATCATCTTGTTGAATATCAACACTCCCTCTCAACAAGATAAGGATTATCCTTCACCCCGAACCTGCCTCTACAGTATTTGAATTTGCTCCTGGTGAGCGCTTTCATCAGAATATCTGCATCCTGATCCTCCGTAGGAATGTACTGAAGCAACATGATCTTCCACCGCACACAATCTCTGATATGATGATACCAGATATCAATATGTTTAGATCTATCATGAAAGATAGGATTAACCGAGAGTTTAATGCAACTCTGATTATCACAATGTATCACTGTGGAATCTAAATGTGAACCGAACAAACCAAACAGGATCTTCCTCATCCAGATAGTCTCACATGCAGCTTGACTTGCTGCCATATATTCTGGTTCCGCTGAACTAAGTGCCACAGACCTTTTTTTCCTACTGTACCAAGAAACTACCGTAGATCTGATACTGAAAATCGCCCCTGATGTGCTCTTTCTGTCTGTTGGACTTCTTGCCCAATCTGCATCCGTGAAGCCATGAAGCTTCACCTCATCCATCTGTCTGTACCGTAAACCATACTCAGATGTGCCCCTAAGATATCTCAGGACATGCTTGCCTGCCTTCCAAAAGAGCTTGGTAGGCTTAACCATCGCTTCTGAAAGCTAGTTCACCGCATAGCATATGTCTAGTCTTGTATTGACTAAATACATGAGTGAACCCACCAACTGTCGATAAATAGTGGAATCCACTACCTATACCGATGTAGCATCCTGTTTCTTCCAATTTATTGGAAGAGGAGTGTCGATAGGCTTGCAACCTTGCATGTGAAACTTCTCCAGTATCTCTCGGGCATACTTTCCTTGAGACACAAATAGTTCACCTTCCCACTGCTATATTTCCAATACAAGGAAATAATGAAGGAGGCCCAAATCCTTCATCTCAAACTTCTTTGCAAGATCTTCCTTGCATGAGTGTATCAACTGCTCATCAAGTGTTATTATTAAATCATCAACATCAAGTACAATGATTAAAAGCTTACCCTCCACCACAATCTGGTACAGGTTTGCGTTCGCCTCACTCTTAGTGAAGCCAAGTCTAGTGAAATAGTTGTAGATCCAAGTGTACCAAGCACGGGGTGCTTGTTTCAGCCCATACAGTGCTCTTTTGAACCTGCACACATGCGAATCGCTGTTAAAGATCTCAAATCCTTCATGTTTCTCAATTTACACCTCTTCCCCAATGATCCCATTAAGGAACGCAGTCTTCAAATCCATCTGATGAATGTACCAACCCATCTGCACTGAGAGAGCAAGGATGGTCTGTATGGAAGAATACTGTGTGACAGGTGCAAATTTCTCTTCATATTCAATCCCCTCAATCTGCGAGAAGCCTCGGGCAACAAATCTTTCCTTATACTTCTCGACACTCCCATCAACAACTTGCTTTACCTTGTAGATCCATCTTGATCCTACAACTTATTTTCCCACTGGCCTTGGAACAATCTCCCAAGCAATGTTTCTGACAATGAAGTCATACTCTTCCACCATGGCATCTACCCATGTGGGCTCCTACACTTCTTCTTCGAAAGAAGATGGCTCTGTCATGATACACTTGCTCATAAGAGCCATGTATCTAGTAAATGGGTTTGGTGACTGTCTTTGTCTGCGCTATGATGTAGGGACTCCTACATTCTGTGACACATCAAGCTTCAGTCTCTCAGCTTCTGTGGTACGCTTTCTGCCTTGTCTGATGTTTGGTTCTGCATGAGTGGACTCCTCCACTCCATGAATCTCCTCCTGTGGCTGATCCACATCCAGAGGCTCATCTTTGGGAACAATAAGTTCCTCTTCTGCATGCAAGTGTAGCTCCCTCTCAAGAGATAACTTAATGGCTTTCACCTCATTGAATTTTATATCCCGTCGCACAAAAATCATCCAACTGTCTAGAAAATACACACGATAAGTATGGGGTGTTTCTTTGCACCCCATAAATATCCCAACTTCTGTAGTCGGCTCTACCTTCTTCCTGCTGTCCTTTGTCACATTAATGTAAACAGGTGAGCCAAAAATATTCAAATGAGAAATATCATGCTTCTCACCATTAAAATCTTCTCCAGGTGTACTCATGCCAAGTACTCTATGAGGACAATGGTTTTACACATAAACCGCAGTGTTGCATGCTTCTGCCCACAAGTGCATCGGTAGGCCCTGGTCATGCAGCATCCCTCATGCAACACCCATGATCATTCTGTTCTTTCTCTCCATGACCCCATTCTATTGTGGGTTTTGACGCACTATGAGTTCTCTTCGAATTTATTCTTTGCTACACAAGTATTTGAATTCGCCCGAGATGTATTCACCACCATTATCGATTTGTAGAGCTTTCACTTGCTTCCCCGACTCCTTCTCCACCAATGCCTTGAACTCACAGAAATTTGAGTACGTTTCACTCTTCTTATGCATGAAGAAGATCCAACATCTACGAGAATATTCAATAACAAATATCACATAATACTTGTGTTTTTCTGTTGAAGCAACCGAGAACGTTCCACACACGTCTGTGTGAATTCTCTCCAGGATCACCGAAGCACTGTTCTCCTTCTAATGAAAGGTGGTATTCATAAACTTATCCATAGTACATCCATTCCATTGATATGACTGCACAAGAGTACCCTTGGGAAGTCCAGTAGAAATTTTCTGCAAAATCTTCAAAGTGCCATGGTGAAGATGGCCCAATCTCCTGTGCCATAATTCGCCCTCATCCTAGCTCACCACTTCTTCATCTTTTCCCACCATTGCAACACAACCATCTACCTCCAGCTTATAGAGATTCTTAATTCAAACCCCTATCTTGTTGGTTTGACCCATTGTTTTATTTCGAAGGAAGGCTTTTCCCTCACTAAAAACAACATCATAACCTTTGTCTTCCAGCATTGCGACTGAGACCAAGTTCTTCTTCATACCTAGAACATGCATGCAATTCTTCAACAAGAATGGATTACCGGACTCCCTCTCAAAGGTAATGGTCCCAATTCCAATCGCACTGTACTGACCATCGTCGCCCATCTCTATGTGCATCTGGAGGTCCTTCTCCTCCAAGTCGCTAAACCACTCTTTGTCTCCCGTCATATGGAAAGACGCACCACTATCAAGATACCACACTGATCCCATGCAGCTTGAAACCAAGCAAGCGATCAAGGAGAAATCAAGCTCAAATTTTGAGGCTAAGGCCTCTCTAGCAACCTGCTTGTTCTTCTTCTTCTGTGGAAAGTTAGTGGAGAAATGTCCATGTTCGTGACAGTGAAAACACTTCACTTTGGACAAATACTAATTCTTTCCTTTAGCACCAGATTTTGAAGAAGATTTATTCCCCTTCCCTTTCCTTGCTTTGGCATCCAAAGCGCAATTCTCTTCATCTTCATTCTTCAATGAAGATCAATCCCTGGTACCCCACCTTTTCTCTTGCTGCACAAGATCCGACCAAAGTCACTCCCATCCCGGCAGTTTCTCCTGTCCATTGGCAGAGTCTTCGTAGCTATGCTAACTCTTCGGAAGCCCAAGGAGAGCCAAGCTCACCAAGCATTATTCATCAAAAGTAACCCCCACACTTCCTAGTTCATACTTATAGTGGACAAACTTCATGAGGTATTTTGGAATACTGTCACCTTTCTCCATTATTATTTTTCTGAGCTTGTCTTTAAGCGCCATCTTCCACTAGTCACTTCTGCTTTGGAACAAGTCTGTCAAAGCCTTCCACATTAAGAATGGAGTGGATTTACCGTGAAGGTTGGACACAATATGGTCCTTCACACCGTCGAACAGAATCCTCCTCGTCTTTTTTGTCTTCTTTTTCCATGCATCAAGTAATGCAGCATCACTAGATCCTGTCATAGGAACCTCACTATCGATGAACTCCTTCAGTCCATTATCATCCAGCACCACCTCCATCCTATCCTTCTAGGCTATGTAATTTGAGCTCCCATCAAGGGCATACTCCAATCTTAACCTGTTGAAAGACATTCCAATGTATACTCGATTTCTGCACCAAGAATCTTCTGTAGTAAATTCGAATTGTCCACCAGCACAAACTCACTTCACAATTGCAATATTCAGTTAAAAATGCTCTGATACCATGTAGAAATTATATGCACTAAGCATTTATATGTACTTGATTCACCTGATCTCACACTATTTAACTTTATGCAAAATACTGAATCAATTATACGTGTTAATCTTTTGCGGAAAAATTAATTACACACACATGTGAAGCATAAACAAAAATAATCAATCGCACATAACATAATTTTTAACTGGGAAATACTGAAGTTGAAAACCATAAATATATATTTTGTAACATGAAGATCATATGACAATCTCATACAAAGCATACAAAGCTTATCACAAGCTCTCAGTACAGTACAATCGTCATACACTAATCAGGACCAATCTTGCAAATCCATGCACCGATCTTTTCCTCCTACTAGCCTGCCTCCACTACGCAATCCCTACTGAAGAATAGCTCTGAATGGATTCGAATTAATCCATCCTTGACTGCGCAATCCTCATTGGAAACTCTAATCTGTGTGTGATGCAATCAATGCATCACTATAGTCACAACATATAGTCTATCTTGCCCTTTCACCTACCTCTCCACTGGGTCTCCACTGAAACTGCCATGCACTATAGATACAACTAGCTCAACTGAGTCAAACTGAGTCAAATTGAATACAACTCCATAAATACTTCTTCCAACTGTGTAATAACTCTACCAATTGAGTTCTAACTAAGTCCTCCATGCATTAGCTCCAGTAAACCCTTGGGAATTGCATAATTCCTTTAATTCACTAATGTGCCACATCTGTGCACTAAACTGAAGTGCTCCAAGAGAATACATTTTTGTTTAGAGTCTGATTATTATTAAGAGCTAATAATAATCGACATGCATCTATTTATAGAATGACAATCTATAAATAGACTTCGCCCAATATTCTAAAAACAGAATTTCATCTATTTTTCCAACTTGATCAACCATCCAGAAATAGCATCCTGCAAATTTTGAAATATGATCATCATGTCTAAAATATACATAGTCTAAAAATAGACTTGCGCAAAAAATAGCCTGCAGGCCCACTTATTGAAGGCGACTCTTTTCACTAAGCTCATCATCTTGTTGAATCTCAACAGTAAAAGATCATGGAAGAGTACAAAATCAAGCATAGGAAATCCACTCTATGCCATTCACATGAAAATGGACATGTGGAGTCTACTAAGAAAGTGATTGAAGAAATCATCACAAATAATGTAGATTTTCATAGAAGGGATTGAGCAGAAAATATTCCAGAAGCTTTATGGGCCTACCATACTACATGGAGAAACACAATAGGACATAACCCATATGAAATTTTTTATGGGAAGAAATTCTTGTTCCAATAACTTCTCAAATAAAAACCTTCAAAGCAACAGTCAAATTGGGACTTAACTTGTCAGAAACACAAAGGCATAGAATGGAACAACTCAATGAGCTTGATGAAATAAGACAAGATGCAGTTCAAAAGACTAGCCTAATTCAGCAACAAAGATCCAGATGGCATGAAAAATACATTAAAGAGAGAAAATTCCAAGAAGGAGATTGGGCACTTATTTTTTACTCAAAGTTCAAATATTTCCAAGGGATATTTCGAACTCATTGGCTTGGGCCTTATGATATTGAGATATTCTTTGATAATTGAGCAGTGAGGATTATAACTATTGATGAAGAAAAGTTTCCTCTCCTTGTAAATGGACATCGACTAAAGTTTTATCATAAGACATTGAAAAAACAAGAGTTTGTCAACATTTTTCAAGATAATGCTGATATGAAGTTGGTTAAGAAGAATATTTCTTCTTCCCTGACTTAGTCTTCTTTTTATTTTCATATCTAAAAAGAAAAAGAAAATGAAAATATATGTATATATTCATTTTCTTTTTCTTTTTAGATATATATATATATATATATATATATATATATAATTTGTATAAGAATGAAAATAAATCATTGATTGGCTTTCATATACATAAAATATAAGGTTAAAATCAGAATTTGTTTCTCACATCTTACATTTTCTTCATTCCAATTCTAAAGTCTGAAATTCTTTGCATTTCCCTTTATTTTTCAGAGAATAAATTATAGCTACAGAATTTTACTGGAGAATACCTGAAGAACCAAGACAAGAAGGAAAAATTAAAGGTTAGCTTTATCCAGGGTATTCAAATACAAAATTTTATTTAAATAATAAGGTTTCAAACATTTATATATGGCTTAGATGATCATATGCCGCCAGCCCAAATGTCATCATTAAAAAGATTGATTATGCCAAAACAAGATCTAATCTCATAATTCGCCACTAAAACCTCATGACCATCTCCCCAACGACCAAATTCACGCTCATTGATTAATGATCTAAATAGTCATTTCTCATTCCGAAAATCCACTCATGCTCTTAATAACCCCGAAAAATTGCTCATTCACTTGTTTACTTGCACGTCTCTACCATTCCACATCATAACTCATACACGTTTACAAAGTGAATCTGAAACCCTCAATTCACCTTGTCAAAACAGGCAGTCTTGAAGGTGAAATTCTCGGCAAGATATGGGTCTAATTGTTAGAACATAACCTATGGGAAAGAATTTTATGGAATGACATCTACAAATGAATTAAATGTTGCAAAAATTGCAGTGGCTTAACTTTGTGGATAAATTCGATGGGTTTCATAAAGAAGTCACTAAATCCTTCCCTAGGGCCTTTGATGGAGTAGAAGTTGAAATCAATGACATGAAGTTTACAATCATAGAATCCTTCATGGAAAAGGCTACCGGAATACTGAAGACAGGAGAAATATGGTTTAAAAATAGAGGAATCAATGGAAAATAATGGAAACCCTTTTTAAAGAACCCAAGTATGGACACTATAATTTTCAAAAATGGAATTTTTAGCGTAGCTCTTAAAGGAAAATGGAGAAATATGTTGTTGATAATAAGGAATTTTTTTACCTGTGAAGGAAGGTTTGGGAGTATGTTATTTTACCATGCTAGGTTATTAATGAATTTTCTTGAAGACAGGGATATAAATCTTGCATAATTTTTACTGAATAGCCTGGGGAATATGGAAAGAACTATTCAAAAGAGAATTCAATTCATAGATAATACAATGTATCATCATAGATTAATAAAAATTCTTATTCAATTTCATTTAAAATCCTAGGAGATACTTTGGAAAGTTTCTTAATCCGAAATCATTTCCAAGAAAAAGAACAGGAACAACCTATTGATAATAAATGAAAAAGAGAAATAAAAAGAAAAGTTGAAAACCTTTTTGAGGATGAACATCCATCCCAAGGAGAGTCAGAAGATGAAATTCCTATTGCAGAGCTCTTTGGAAAAGTCAAGAAAAAAATTCATAAAAAAAGGGTGGCATGAAAGGAAAAGAAAAAGTTATAAACACAGAGAAGTCAAAACTTAAAAACCCTCCACAGGGAGTAAGAAGAAGTTCTAGAATTATCAAAGAAGCCAAAAATCTACCTTCATAAGTAACATAACTTGTTCATTTAGAAGAAGATCCTGAGGTTTCATCACCTACTATTGCTTCACCCACACAGGTTTCAAACCGAAGAAATCCAGAAATTGATCCTCTTTAGCAAGAAATTTATGATTATATTGAGTCTCTAGAAAGAATAAGTGCATGAAATACATCAAGTTTTGAAGAAAAACCTTCTATTCCATAAGAGCATCTAGTAAATACTTTGAAATAAGAAATGTTTGAACTAGAGACACTAAATAGGCATATCAAACAAGAACATGAAGCTCTCAAGATACATAATGAAATTGAGAACACCATCAATGATAATACTCATACATTTGGGATTGTGGTTAAATAAGAACAGGAAGTTGAAAAAGAAGAATAAACATATGAGAAAATAGGTCATAAACTTGAAGTATAAACTTCTAATGAGGAAGCCAAGGGTAGTAGTGACCTCAAATAAGGGAAATAAGATGAAGTTAGATGTCCTGGAAGAAGTATCAGAGCAGATGGAGTGATAAGAGGAATACTCACAATTTCTTATTCTCTTGAGGGCATGCAATGGCTTCTTAGTGGGGGTATGTTGAGCCTCAAGACAAACTCAATCTTGAAATCCATCTCACTATATTTTACTCCTTTTTTCCAAATCCATAAGCTCAAGCAATATTGATTTGCACATTTTTAGCCTAGTAAGGTACCTTAATGATCTCTTTTTCATATTTTAAATGTTTCTTATTATTTGAATAAAACTTGTATTCGGCTACAAAATCCATCTAATTTTGCAGCTTATCTCTGTTTCTGTAGCTACTGCCATGGTTTAATAGGTTCTAAAGAATGAGTGAAAGAGCGAAGTACATGGGTGGTTGGGAAATGATCCATTCATGGATTTTATCCTATCTACCAGTCCGTAATTGAGAATAAAACTGCATATGATTGCGAACAAAGGGTTAGTCAAAGAAAGAACTGGAACAAGCTGGAAACAACATTAAGCTTCACGGTTTTCTCTCCATGTATAAAATCGTGGAAGCAACAAAAATCACATTTCTATTTATGGTTTTATGCATAGTTTGATTAGTCTCCAAATGTGTGATAGCCTCAAACATTTAGTTTGACTCTGATATAAATATCAAGTTGTGTAAACCTTAAACAAGTTTATTATAAGACTTTCATACATTAAAAATTTGTTTTATCAATAAAAGGATAAGGTGTTTATGGAATCATTGATGTGTAGTTGTTTGCGAATAAATTCAGAATCATACCGTTGTGGAGGGCCCATGCACAAAAGAGGTTTAATTGTTTAGTTTTATGTCATTTTGTAGTCTAATTTCTTATGATTTTTGTTTTGTTTTCTGCATAAACAGATGCGTTGTTTATTTTTTTTCTTATTGTGATTCAGAACATAGATAAACTCTGCTTACATTTGTGTTTTATAGATTAAACGTGCATTTCATTTTCGTACAATAGACATATGCTATGTTTTCATTTTCATTGCAAATAGTTTCTAAATTTCCATAGTATAGATGCTAAGACTTCATACTATTTTTTGCTATTTCCATTTGCAAAACTTCGTTATGATTATAATAGACGCTTTTCTTTATCATTGAATAGGCTTAGATTTAATTCAAATAGGTACTCTACTTCATAGAGATAATTTAGATAGATGCTTTGCTTTGTAATAGAATAGATTTAGATATAGTTTAGATATATTCTTTGCTAGAATTAGAAACAATTTGGATTGATGTTTAGTTTATAATTTAATAGACTTAAAGGTAGTTGAGATATATATTTTATTATTTGATTGAATAGAGTTACAGATAATTTATCATAGTTTCCGGCATAGGTTGATTTTATATAGCTTAAGATTTATCATTCAGATTAATTTATTTTTATGCAATATAACTTTATCATAGATCAATTTCCTTTCTTAGATAAAGATTTCATCTTCTTCCTTCTTGCAAGTTTTATCTTCCAATCATTAGAATACTTTCTTAAAGAGTGATTCATAGATTAATTTTCTTTCTTAGATAAACATTAAACATTTCCTTTTTTTCCTTCTTGCAAGTTTTATTTTTCAATTATTACAATCTTTATTTAGGCGTGGTTACCTTCTAGTGATTTATTTTTTCATTTCGTTTACATAAAAACTCCAAAACATACAAAAATATTGAATTTTATTCTTGTTTCTAATTTTCTTGAAGTTAATTTTTCACTTTTAGATAAGCTAAAGTAGAATTCTCATCATAGCCTTGCTAGTTGAATTAAGATTTCATTTCACAATCAATTTTAAGTTTCTCAATTTTGTTTAGACATTCCAGATAAAGACAAAATCTTAAAAAAAACATATAAATATAACACAACGAATTATGTAAAAAAATGCTTCTAACATATATAGTGCACCTATAGTTGATAAGATTACTAACTCTGGTCGGTAATTTATGATAGAAATTTAAGACATTAAATTGACTAAACAAATATAAATATCATTGTTAAATATTCAACATGTTATTCCTACTTCTTATAATATATTAATATGTCATCAGTGAATACAATAACAAAATTTTCCAGATAAGGACACAACACACTATTAATTAAGCACATAAAAGTAGCTAGATCATTAGTAAAACCAAATGTAACTACAACAAACTCATAATTCCCATACTTGGTCTGGAAATTTGTCTTGTAAATGTCCACTTCTTTTACGAGTACCTGATGCTATCCTAATTTCAAGTCAACCTTTGAGAACATTGATTCTCCCTTCAACTGGTCAAACAAGTCATCAATCCTCAACAATGAATACATGTTATTGATGGTTACCTTGTTCAACTGCCTGTAATCAATGCATTACATGAAGATTCCATCCTTATTCTTCACAAACAATATTGGTTCACCCCAAGGTGATACACTTGGATTGATGTATCCCTTTTCCAGCTTTTCCTTCAACTACAACATTAACTCTAATAACTATGGAGTGCTCATCTAGGACAATGCCTTTGATGTTGGTGTTGACCCAATTACCAAATCAATAAAAAATCCACTTCCCTGTGAGGTAGGAAATCTGAGATCTCTCCTGGAAACACATCCTAAAACTACTATAGAATCAGGTACCCACTCAATACCTTTGGATCCTCAACATCCTTATCTTTTTCACTAGAAATATGCACTATAATAACACATAACATTTCCTACAGCTACGCTTTTTTTCATAGCTGTAACCGATATGAAAAGTGTTTCATTCTTCTTACCCTGTAACATATTTTGTTACCCATTTAATCCAAACACTCAATGGATTTGTCATAAAAATTCACTTTGGGCATATGAAGATAAAATTAGTCCATACCAAAAAGAATACTATATGATACCAACGTTAATAAATTCAATTTACTAAATTAGGCATACCATTTAACTCGAATGTACAATCTCTTACCCAATGGTGAATTATCTTGTTTGCACTTGTATCCAACTATGCTAAACAATATTCTACATGAACTTATTTATTCAAGCCACAATTATCCACCAAGTCAGGGTCAACATAAATATAATTATATATACGGTCAATCAAAATAGAAGGAATTTGATCACAAAATTATAGTCCATCTCAACAATATATGTTTGATGATCTGACTTTCTATTATCTAGTGCTGCATAGATATGAGGAATGCTCTGCCCAAAATCTCCAAAAGTTCACGCCTCATGTTTCCTATAGATCTAAGGCATACCACACTGATTTTACAGAAAATCTCTCCTAAGATGCTCCTTTCCACATGTCCAACACTACAACCATCTTGTACTATCACCTTTATTCTGTTGTTGCGACCCATGTCCCTTTCTCACTACATTGAACTTCTTGTATGGTGCAACATTCTCTTTCTCTTCTACATTATTAAGCCTTGTTCTTTTCTGCTACCATTTACCTTTACCTTTATCTTTCCCTTTCCATCCTTGTTAAGATTCACTATTACACTTTGACTACTCATAAAAATGCTTCAATTTCCCAATAACTTCATGAAGTGACCAAGGATCATCATACTCAATTCGATATATACAAGCTAATGGAAATCCATTAAAAAATATTTGAACTTTAGCTTTCTCATGTTTAAGATATGGTACATACCTTAAAAGATCTAATAACTTGGTTGCATAACCCTCATTTTTCATTGATCCCATTTTCAGCTCATAGAATTCCTTCACTTTACAACCATAGTACCTTTTTGACAATTATTTCTTCCTAAAGAGTGTCTTAAATTAATACCAACTCAAGTCTTACATCCTAGTTTATATGACCCATTTTACATACCACCAGATGTCTGCTTTCCCTTTCAGGTCGAAGATAATTATTCTGGCCTTCATATTCTTTGTGTACTCATGCAACTCAGATAACTTATTCATTCTGAGTAATCAAGCCTCTGCATCCTTTGGCTTCCTCAAATATCCATCAAAGGTAGGTGGAATATCTTTCTTAAACTCATCTGGAAAGTATCCCATGTCACTCCTCCTGTAAGGGTGATAATGATGCCAATTATAGTTCCTATCAGAAATAGAACTAAAATAGTACTTGTGTTCATAACATCTCCTAGCCAGAGTATTAAGAATATATTGTCTTTAATTGTGTCATACCTATACAACGTGTTACCACCATGAGGCCTATTTCCATATGCCCCATTAGTTATGTCAAACTCTAAATAGTAATTGTACTTGTTTCTACTGTGCCTGCATCATTTTTTCATTATGTGCTTCGCAAATCCTTATTAATTCCTTGAAAATCCTTAGTTTCATTTTCTAAGTCAGAAGAATTCTGAACACCATGCTTCTCATCTGATCCATAGGGAGACTCTCGTGAACTATAGTATACCACTCTACTAGCCATATTTGTTATTTTCTTCCTGAAAGGCATACTATGTCAGTGAAACCAAATCATAAACAAATCAACGTACCTTAGTATAATTTTGTAAGGGTATCTCATCTGCGATACCAACCATATTAGCAAAATATATTTATAAACATAATCATAATATTATATAATCATTATCTTGATCATTACCTAGTTACCATGCATGATGCCACAACCATAACACCAACTAGACACAATGCATGCATAACAACATATGTATGAGATGCATGCATACACAATACATAAAAACATTTTCATGTATAACCAACACATAATTGGCATATACTCATGATAAACCATCCAATAAAAACATCATCAACTTTCATATGCTGACACCACTACAACTATAACCAATGCCATGCATATCCAACAAGCACATAGACCACAAGCATATGGAACACATATGTAACCAACATGAATTCATCACCAACACACCTCCCATCTAGTCCAAGGGGTGAACCATGCTCTGATACCACTTTGTAACAACCTCCTCTAAAATTCACCAAAGCTAACTAGTCCACAAGGGTATACATGTGATGAGAGGATACTATGACATGATCGAAATCCCCAAGTACAGTTAAGGAAGTGGAACTAACAAAGAAAAACCAAACTAACCTTCTACATATGCTACATAAACTTTAGGAGAAAACCAACCCTTCCAGGTGAGCAACCCCTAAGAAAACGTTAACATTTTACTGACCTAGAGCCTTATTCAATCCCTTTCCAATCCCCCTATTATCGCTCAGTAATTTCACAAGGTTAAAGAAAGAAATCACCGAGGTAACCACAAACCTACTTTTAAGCCTTAGGATCTAGACTTCCTAATGCTCAGAGAGGGCTCTCTATATAAGATTTAACTTTGTTTTTATATCTGATTTTATGCTAATTATATGGGGAAATTTTTTTTTGAGATTTTGATTTGGTTTCGTGGGAAAATAACTTACTTAGATGGATAGCTATAGATTTGTATGCCATTGGGAAAATGGAGTCAATGTGTCAAGCAGTCAGATCAGGATTAAGGTCTAAAGGTAAATTTTCATAGGGCAAGATAGCAGAGTCACTTCAGATCTTCAAGGGCTTATGGTGAGATGGTTTTTATCGAGATAAAGAGCAATTAAGAGTTCTTAAATCCAGATAAGGAATGAAAAGGTAGAGATCAATCTAAATCACAGAGAAATTAAGGGTTCCCTGGTCTGGATATCAGTAGAAAAAACTTAAATGAAAATCAGTCAATAACAGAGTGCTTTTAACAAATTCTGAAATAAAAATTCCCGATTTCACATTAAAATTTAGAACACATTCATGAATGGATGGAAAACATAAGAAAATTGACAAAATGACAAGTGAAATACTTCACTCCAGGGGCCCAACACATGAATCCTGTAATATGATGCTTTATCTCCCGTGATCCAGTTAGCTGACTTGAATTTGATACAAAAAACCCTTCAGGTTCAGAATATTACAGCTACAAAAATGTTCAACAATTAATCTACACTAAATACTTCAAATGATGAAGTATTTATACAAATTATAAACTAGAATATCTTGAAAAAATATCAAGATTGGTTTAAAAATATCTCAAACTATATTATGTCATAAATAGAACTTAAATAAAGGACACTCAAAACTATTGAGTCAATTTGGCACTATATTTATAGATTGATGGTGACAAAGAAGAGAAATTTGAATTTGATAGAAAATCTTGGTTGATGATGAGGCTTCTAAGTCACTAACTATCTCCTTCCTTTGCGTGTTTTGCTCCAAAAATTCTGCAAAATTAGGGTCCAGTGATACCTTTGTATATCCCAATCCATGATAGATATGTAAAAACTGAAAGAGGTTATTGTAGAAAAATATTTTATTGAGATAAAACTCTCTCATTGTCCTAAAAATCCACTCCAGTTGTTCAAAATATGCTCAAGAAAAAAATGTGTAAAACAAAACTTTGCACAATCCAAAAAATAGACTGTGAAGATGTGCATGTATCTCTCATTTTTTAATACCTATACATAAGGTGAGATAGTTTTTTGTAGGTTTGAATCTTAGCAACATAAAAATCCTCTAGGTTTGCAAAATTCATCTTGCATTGGTCAAAATGGTTTCTGCAAAACTATGACTTAAACAGGAAATTTAAAATTTCCCTTCGTGCTCTGTTTTCATCTTTTAAGCTTATTGTTCTTTTACTCTTTTGACTTTTACTTCGGATAAAATTCATTGTTTCTGGTAAAAGTTATTTTGAACTCTGTTTAACCATTACTGCCTCTATGATTACTTTTACTGTTTTACCTTGACTGCTCTGTAACCTTTTCACTTTTACCTTTTACAGTAAGAGTGAGTAAAATATGTCTTGGAGAGTTGCTGATGGAAATGTTTTCATCCTTTGTCCTAACCACTTGTGAAAATTATTTTCTCTTTTAGTAAATGATTTATTTCTTTTTTTTTTCTTGGAATATTTCATTTAAGGAAAATCATTTGAATTCACGTTCCGAGAGTCTTGGAGTAAACAATTTTGAACTAGTATTAACTGTTTATCCAATATTTTGTATGATCACCTACAAAAATAAACCAATAGCTAATGAAACACAGTTTTACATAGGTTGGGAAATGATTTCATTTGAATTGGGGAAAACTGTGGAATAAGTTATGGTTGTGGAGGTTCAACTTTTCTATTTAAACAACCTTTCCAACTTTGCAATTCAAACTCAGATAATAAATCAGGGTTTTTACAACAATGGTGGCTCAACGTAATGGTGTGGTGATTGATCTTCTTGGTCTACCACACAACACAGGTCAAATGGTGGCTTAAAAAAACATACGGATAGGAAGCGCATTGCAAAGAATGGTTTAGAATTCAAATATCAGTGGTATCATCAAAATAGGCATAAACGGATTGGCAGTTATCCCACTAAAGAACAGTAGTTAATTGTATTGGGAGGATCGATGTGATCCAATAGAATTTGGGCACGTGGAGGGGACATAAAGGTTCAAAAAAACTTATATCTCAAGGTTTGAATTCATTATCGATAGCGCTGAGAACTATCTGATGGTGAATCTCCACCGTTTGATCTGGAGAATGGGAAGCGAATGGTTGGGATTATATGATGAAGATGCGGGGTGTTAGTCATGGGGCCTAAGATTATTTTTGTGGTGGGTATGGATTATTTATTAAAACACGAGGTTTTAATATATATTTTAGGCATGATATGATAGGCAAGTTAAGGTTTTATTATCAAATTCAACGAATATAAGTGCAATATTACTATAGGCAGGGTAATATACAATAGGAATAGTTTTAGCCTATGAGAGCGTGGGTATAATATATCACGTGGGTGAAAATGAACCACAGGTTAGAACTATAATATGGGTTTGGGATATAATAATAAAAAGAATTAAATTAGTACAGGATAAAAGGTATTTAAAAGGAGTTAATATATTACGTTAGTGTTAAAAAATGAAATGAACGCGGGAAATGAAATACACTTAGGATAATGTTAAAAAATGATTTTAGGCACTATTTTCATAGTGGGGGCCCAATATTAACATTTTACACTTGAAAACATAATATAAGTGCATTTTTAGGGGTTTTTTAGTTTTCCAAAGGTGAATATGCATTTTGACTTAGGAGAAGGGGTTTTAATAGGGTAAAATGAGTGATGTTAAGGGAAAAATGTTTTTTATGAAGGGGAAGGGTTTCAATAAGGTTGAATCCAATACCTTGGTGCCAATCAGTCATTAGGACATGGGTCTAGTCCCACCAAAAGTCAGAGAAATGCTCTGAGCCTTTACGAATGAAAGATGTAGTACTGGAACAAATTGTGGGGAGGGAAATTAGTAATATACCAAATGACATTTATCCATGCCTTGAGAAACTAATTTTGCCTACCCATCAACTACCTTAACATTTGTATTCATTTACATGGGTGCATTTGAGCTTGCAAACCCTTATTCATTTTTCTTTGTAAAACAACAAACTAACTAATTCTATCCATATTTCTTCCAAGGGCTCATATTAAACTGTTGAACTCCTTAATATTTCTCTACCTAGCTAGTGATCTGCCAAGATTATACTGTTTGGCTAGATCGTTATTCTCTATATAACAACATGAAATTTAAAGCATGAGAGGTCAAGTTTAAGATGTTTGACCCTCATGGATTGTGGCATTTAGGAAGAGTTGCACACAATATTATTTTGCAGTGAATGTAAAATAGTAATGGCATATGGATTTTCATCACTTTCATGTTTTATTTTTATATCTTTTTTGTTTGGGGTCCCTTTTAACATTATTTTTGATATTTTTTCTTTCTATCCTTTGATTGTTCTTTTAGGACATACCCTCTTTTAAGTTTTTAATTTTGGGAATACATTTGCAAAAAGAAAAGCTATTTACAAATTTTCAAAATTTTAATAGAGCCAATTCAAAATTATGAATCATATTTATAGGACCCTAACAGCGGCTTGAAATGGGGATGGCATCTCCTTGTGAGATGTCAAGAACATCGTTCACTAGTAGCATGATCCATTGGGCCAATCCCAAAAATGCATATGCTGTGAATGAAAACTCTTGAAATGAATTTACACCTTTTTCTGCAAACTGAAATATGATATGAGACTAAAATGTGTTGTAACCTTCAAACCAAACTACTAAATCATCAATATATTAGGGATTTTTCCTTGGCTTCAAATCTTAATGAATTATTTCAAAACTAGCTAAAAAATGAAAATTGAATTAAGCTGAAATCCTACCTACTTACTCTAATCATCTGTCCAACTGCTGGTTAGGTAAAATGAAACAGCCAATCCAACCATTCAAGCATTATGTACTTTGATAGATTTTACTACATTTTCTTGTTGATTAACAAAACATTAATTCTGCAACCTATTAGAAACTTGTCAACAAGTGAGAGAATAGGGAAATACTTGTTGTCCTTTGTTGACTCTAGAAACTTTTCAAAAGGATCTTCCAAGATATATACAGTAATGTTTAACTGATCTAAACAACTGTACATCTGTTTTGGAGGGCCTCCACACCATGAAACTAAAATTTTATTTTCATCTTTATCTCCTTGCAAAATTTCAGATAAGATTTGTGATGATATTCCTACTGATGGAAATGTCTGTTTGAGGAAATCTTTATCATCTTGATTTTGAAGCTCATAATCAATAAATGGAGAAGAGATTTGAATGCATTCATTATCCAACATATTTTCTATAGGATCATGAAAAACTTGTGAGGATGGTTGTAATCTATTGGTTATAGAATTCCATGGGACTTTATAAATTTCAAAAAGTTTCTCATCTTTTTCTTTAAATATGTTATACCACATTTCCTTTAAAATATGAAATGATTCAAAACATAGTGGTATGGAACTCTCATGTATCATTTGATCAGATGTTTTAATAAAATTTGATAAATGTACTTGTGAAACTGAAGAATCCTGATTAAGAGTTTCATTGTCTTCTTTGTTGTTAATCACAATATCTAAAGATTTTTTATGGTTGATTTCATGAAATTTGGCTCTAATAAACTGAAATGAAGAAAAAAAAAAGGTAGAGATCCGTGATTTACTTCCCAATTTGCTGCACTTTCTTCTTCACTCTCATGGCTGATCTGTATTGGCTGATGACTATATTCTGGCTGTTGAAACTGAGTTTCCTCATCGCACAAACTAGCTTTTGATTGATCTGTAAAGTTAGCTTGAGTCTGGAGAACATAACTATCATCATAATGATAATACTTAGGCAAATCATTAAAGTAAGGAATGTCATAAAAAATACACATTAAATCGGTATATTCCTCATCTACATATTGATCTTTAAATCCATTTTTTGATCTATGATAATTTGAATTAACATGAATTTGTTCATGGCTGTCAGGGAAAATTTTAGGGGCGAATTTTAGCCCAAAGGCGAATTTTAAGGAGTTCTAAATTTTAGAGGGGCGATTTTTTAATATAAACCCATTTTATATAGTTTTATAAAATTAGCCCTATAATTATTCTTTTAAAAATTAATTATTAGAGGTTTTATAAAATTAGCCCTATAATTATTCTTTTAAAAATTAATTATTAGAGGTTAGTCCAAAAAAATAAATGCGCACAAACCTTCCACTCTGCATTCGCCTCCCGATTTTTCTGGTTTGGAGCGGATTTCGCCCCATTTTTTACTAGTTGGGGCTTGGAAGTTGGAGAAATTTGCCCCATTTTTTACTGGTTGGAGCTTGGGGCTTGGAAATTGGAGGTGATTTTCTGAGCATCTGGCCTCTCCACCTCAAATTTTTGTATAAATTTTCTAGTTTCAAAGTGTGCTTGCAACATTTCAAACGAATTCCATCGATCCCTCTGATGTTGCAAACGAATTCCATCGACCCCTCTGACCGGCATCATCATGGAATAAAGGAGAGGGTTGACCTCATCTGCCATGCCTGCAAAAATGGTTCAACCTCCGCCTCTTACAGTTAAATTCTTTTACAAATAAATTTCATTATCCATTGCATTTTTTTCCATTCTGTTGTTGCTATTCTTCACATTCAATCTTCCGACAGCATCAGAAAACAGCTGCGGGGTTTTCTCAACAAACTCAACAACACTGAAGAAAACTCAACAAACTTTGTCCGTCGGATGAAGAGCCTGTGGAAAGTGTGGATTTTCCACTAAATCGTTGTCTGGGAGTTTGCCTATTGACCTAGTCCATTTTCCAGAAACGGATCTGAGATATCGTGTGGCAAGGTGAGGTCTCACAGATCGTCATTGATCTGGTGTGATAGGAGGCTGAATAATATGTGTTTGAAAGCCTCATGCATATATAGGCCAGACATTTCTGAATGAAATTCTTAAAAAAGTCGGCAAGGATACGAGAGATAGACATTGATGGGCTGCTAGTATGCCCAAACATTGTAAATTCGCAAAAAAGAAAAAAGAGATGTCCCATAAACTTGAAAACAGGAGAAGTAGCCTCTTAGACATCTTTATCTCAGCTTTCAAGTCAAGGCATGTAATAGGTTATCCCTGTATTTGTTTTTGTATAACTTTTAAGTTGTATTTCTTCACATATCTATTAAGCATTGCAATTTTTTGTGAAAATAGATTTGTATTGATAGACCATATTACATCTTTAAGCAGTGCAAAATTTTGTGTAGATGTATCTATATGGATTGTATTGATGTATTGATATATTGGAAAATATACATCTATACTGATTGTATTATCTATTACTATAGATGTGCTCTAGGTTTGGATAAGTGCATATAAGCTTTAGGGTTAAATGGTTAATTTTAATTTTAATTTCAATTCAGATTTTAGATGATTTTTAGAAAAGCACAAATACTTAAAGTAATTTGTGTCTGGTAGACTGATTAGTCACGATGCGAAATTCATGGGCAGGGTTATTCAAAGCGTCATGAAAAATGCCATATGATTACCCTTCAATGTGGCTAAAGATCCAACTGGTCTGGATGAGAAGTTCAAAATTTTTGAAAAGACAACATTATTCCAGCAGCAATAAAGCATGAAAGTTGAGTTTGTGTGAATCGTGGGCTTGGGTGGAGTAGAAAAGACACTAGTTGTAAAAGAATTCTTAAAAAGAAATTCAAATTACTGTGGATCCTAGGTCTTGTTCATTTTTAAGAGTTTGATGAAGTTGGATTGACAAATTGATCATATTGATTAAGCTATAGAGATGCTTAGAAACATCTTAAATCTGTCCATGCCCTCATAATTTTCGATGATGTAGATCATGTCAATGAGTGAGATGCATTTTTTTCAATGAAGGTACATCTCAATTTTGGTTACACCATGTTCTCACAAGCTCAGGGATTTGAATATTTGGTAGATGAGCTCTTAATGGCATGTAATGGATTGTCTTAATCTATGAACATATTTAAGAGCTACTCTTTTGTTGAGAAAATGACAAATCCTACTGGGAAGATCACCTGGATAGATTTACCTTTTGTTATGAGAAAAGCTGTGATAAGACCATAAAAATATGGAATGGAATAAGGCAGAAAAAACTTTTGGGATCTCACATGAGAAAACAGTTTCTCGTGGAGGTGGATAGAGAAAACAAGTTAAAAATCCATTATCACCTTTTCAAATTAATAAGAGACATTTCTAGTCAAGAAAAGTTTCCAGGCTTTTGAGAAAATAGGTTTAGAAAGCATGATCACCTTCGGTATTTTAGAAGAGATATTGCCAATAAAAAAAAATTCAGGCTTATTAAATTTTTTTTTTCAAGATTGTCACAGTAGTCTTTGGCATCCATTCATGATTTGTTGAAGGCATCATATGTAAGCATTCATCAATATAGCTTATTTAAGAGAAACTTGTATGCTATGTTTTAATTCTTCATTGTTTGGTTTTCCCTAACAGTAGAAAGTAAGCTTCAGTGTCATTAAAGTTGAACAACTGCACAAGATGAACCATCATAATACAGGCATTGAAATTGCAAATGAATTGTTAACAAAAGCTGTAGCAAAGATCATTCCTAAAAATGCTTCTAAGGCAGGGGCCAGGTAAGGATACATTGGTGTCCTTTTTGCATACCAATTGATGCGTGTGTTGTTTTTTACTTTGGAGTTTGGGTATACTTTTTTATTTTATTGGGATTGCATATCTTATAAGCATATAGAGGAGGAAGACCTTTTGAGATTCCCGAAGAAGAGTGAGTGGCTTTTTTAGCACTCTGTGGGAGCTATTGACACTGGCAAGATAAACAATTCTTCTGTTAAGAACTGGATTGGGTGCTATGCATTTTTAATTTTGTTAAAGTTTTCTCCATTGTTCTTCCATGAATGTGGTGATACTAAGTGCCCAATTTTTTTATGTTAATGTTCTGCAGAGCTTGCTCGGCTAATAACTAGATTAGATATATAAAAAACCCCACTGTTTTTTATTTAGAACTCGGGGATTGCTACAATGTCAATGCCCAGAAGTCTATTGGCAACATACACTGTTTTAGTTGGAGACTTGCAAGAAAATCTTCAACCTCTCAACAAACATGTTTTTTGACTTCACTATCAGGTGAATATTTATCTAGAAAGGAAGTCATTGGCCCAACTTAGTTGATCAGTTGCAGCATACTGGTGCAATGACAATTGCCATTGTGATAATAATAATTTTTTATAGCCCGCCATTTAGTATGACATTTCATGTTTAGTGTTTCTTAGATTACTTGCCGACTTACTTGGGAAACACTGCAAAAGCACTACCACTAACTGGTTTTATACTTTTAGTTACAATTAATCTTAAGAAAATCTTCAACAGGTTTCCCTCTGAAACAAAAATAATATCAATAAACTGTCCTGAATTTACCAGACATTGTAGTTGTCCGAATTCCTATGCATTGTAACTATTGCAGTAACTCTTGGGATAATTTTGTGTATAGCCCACCCTTTAGTATGACATGTTCATGTTTCGTGTTTAATTTGTGAGGTTGAAATGCATACAAATTATGCTTTGCCTTTAAACCTAAGAAGTTCCTATTGTTCACAGGGTTTGGAATTGTGGTTTGACATGGAAGTAGGCATAGAGGGATATTTTTACAGTCACACCAGCCTGTCAATTAAATCAATGTGCATTGTCTCTGAAGTTTGAACTACTCCTTGGTGAATCAAGGCCACAAATAATGCAAAGCCAACAAAACAGGACCAAAAATATTCTGTTGCCAGTATTTAGTAGACAAAACAAAGTGGTATAGACCTTAGACATTAAAATTATGGCTTGGATTTCATAAAAGATGAATGATATAAATGTTGATGGTGTATTGCTCAGACTAGATGGAATGGTTAAAATTGAAATTTTCTCTGTAGTTCTATTTACACACGTTGGGTGCAAACGTAGATACAGGCTGATCTGTATGACTGTATTTTCTAGTTGATTTAACAAATAATACTCTGCCAAGCAAATGAATGTCTATTTTAATAGGTTTAATGGATTCTACAAAACCATGTTCAGGAAGGTAATGTAATTTAATTTATAGCATTTTGGAAATGGACATATAGTCCTAGCTTAAGTTTGCTAAGAATTGTTGAAATTGGGTAGCTCGGAAGGTATTTCTCCTTGGAAAAACCCTTGGGGTTTTTTGGTTTGTGGTTTGGGGTTTTGGACCCAAAGGAGTGGGCTTGGAACCCAAGGAAAGACATTTAATAATCTAATTTAAGTATGAGTTGCTTTAAGGGTCAAGTCAGCTCAGGTTGGCCAGCGAGACCAAGAGACAGGACCGTTGGGGTTTCACACCCCTTGGAAAAGTATAAATACAAAGACAAGGAGAAGTAAAGGACAATATTCTTGTGTGGTGAGCAAAGGTGCTAAAAGGACTTAGCCACATGTAGCAAAAGGAACTGCAACAGATGAACCTACACAACAGGCCACTGGAATGGTTGAGATTGAAGCAGAATTGCAAGCTGAGCTAGAATACATCATATCCTCATTCTCATTTTTCTGGTTTCTTGAAAAAGCTACAGTTGAAGATGAGTTGGACGATGAGTGTAAAACAACCTTCAATTAGCAACTATGCACAGTCCAAGAGGTTGAAGAGGTGAAAGATGTTCTTGGGCTGTTACCAATTTGGATGGAATGTTTGATGTATGGGGTTGTATTTGTACAATCTTCAAAAAATTTCACAAAACGGGGAAGCACAATGGATAGAAATATTGGAACACATTTTGAGATCCCTGCTGCAAGCTTACAGTGTTTTACTAGCCTATCTATTCTCCTATTGGTGCCTGTTTATGACCGCATCTTTGTTCCAATGGCAAGGCGCTTGATAGGGAATGAACGGGGGATTACTATGCTGCAAAGGATAGGCACTAACATGTTTTTCTCCATTATATCAATGATTGTTGCTGCATTGATAGAGATTAGAAAAATCGAGGTAGCAAAGGACAATGGACTGATAGACCTGCCCAATGCAACAATTCCCTTGAGCATTTTTCTGTTGCTTCCACAATATGTGCTATTTGGCATAGCGGATGTATTTGCAATGGTAGGAATGCAAGAATAATTTTATGATCAGATGCCAGACACTATGAAAATCCTGGGTATTGCTATGAATCTGAGTGTTGTAGGAGTTTCTAGTTTCATTAGCAGCTTCCTTATTTTAGTTACTGAGAAGGTTAATTGCAGAAGCAAGGGGGGTTTTTGGTTCACAAACAACTTGAACAAAGCTCATTTAGACTAATTTTATTGGCTTCTAGCCTCTCTGAGTGCGATCAATCTCTACATTTACATGTTCTTAGCTAGCTTCTATCAGTATAAAAATGCCCAAAAGGATATTTCTTATGAGGACGAGGAATCCTTGAGCGGAAGGCCACTTCTTCCTTCATGAGCATATGTTGAGATATTTAAGGCAATTGTTAAGGTATCTCTGTTCAGGCAGAGTGGCATTACTCTTAGGCAAGACAAATTGTAGAGCTAGGTACAGTACATGTTATCCTTGATTTCTATGTTGAAAGTGTCCCATCATAAATGAGTGTTTATTTGCAAATGCCTTAGTTATAAGTGGTGCATTTGTATCTTGGAGCCCTTCTTAGGATGATTAGGTAACCCTATATACAAATATCACAGTTACTTGCGTAAAGAGAGTGGCCTTCACTTTTTAAAGAGAATGAGATTAACAGGAATTCTGTTAAACATTAGAGATTTAATACAAAGTTAGTTGAGATTATGCTCTTTGATTCACTAGAGCAAGTTTGGTGTCTAGCTCACTTAAAAGAACCATTCAACGTTTCTCACTTGGATTCACTTCTAGCCTGTATCAAAAACAGATATTGAATAAATGAGATATCTATATATATTGTTACAAGCAAAGCTATTGTGCAAAAGAACCTAATGGTAGAGATGCATCATTAGTTGACATGCATTTTAAAATAACTAATGATGATTTTAATGAAGGTAAAGAAGGTTAGGTTAATCTAAGAAGGCACTCTTCACATGGGTACTTGTGTTAGTTATGAAAGAACCATCTTAGTTGGTTCTGATTGGGTGAGTTAAATCTCATGGTTCAATAATAGCAAGGAGCTTGTTCAATTTAAAGAACTACAATATATAACTCTCATTTATCAATTTTGTCAACATGCTCATTATCTATTAGTATTTATTGTGTTATACCTGGGTCTTTGGTCTCCATAACCGGAGTAACATGCACTATTGCTAGGTTTCACTTGGGCTGAAAGGATGATTATGAGTTATGATTGTTAAACTTTGAGTGCAACCTATAACAAATGGACAAATAATTTACAATGTAAATATCTTCAACATAAAGATGAAATTTAATTAATATAACAACCATAGCAAAGAAGCACATACAACAACCAATATTTTTTTCTCATTAGGAACAAATTATTGCTCACCTTTTTTATTTGTCTTCTTTTATAAAGAATTTGCAAACACAGAAATGATGTTGCTTCTAAAATTCTGAATGCAATTTGGAAACAACTTCACTTCTAAAATACAAGAATGCAATCCAAAACTTTCTTTGCACATTCTGTTTACAAATAGAATATGCCAGTCACATGTTATGCAATTGGGAATACCCTAACAATTTCCCACTTGGAAATACATTGTTCAAGGTTGAATACCCAACTTACCTCTACACCAAGCGAATTTCCTCCTATCCATTGCTTTAGTTGAAGAACGTATTTCATTACCTTAAGTCCTAGCCTTGAGTATTGATACCTCACTAGACTCAATTAAACCTCTCTAAAATAGTAGAATTTCACCGTGATATGATTTTTCCATGGGTACAACTTGTGATTATTTCCCAAGGTAATTGCATTCTAATTGTAACAAGTAGGGATGGGTCCATGTTCAAAGTCCAATATTTGTGCATAATTGTGACAAACAAAAAATGTGCTTCGAAGTCTTTGACGTTGCAATGTACTTTACTTCGATTAGGAACGGGCATCCACTTATTGTGTCTTACACCGAATTCACAACTCCAAACAATGTAAATAGATATGCACCGGTCGAGTTTTCATTATCAACAAACCCATACATATGAAGCATCTTTCTTCCATATCCTTGGTAGCAAAGAGCATATTCAATTTTAGATGAACTAAGATATTTGTGATGCATATCCTCATTCTCATTTTTCAGGTTTCTTGACAAAGCTACAGTTGAAGATGAGTTGGACGATTAGTGTAAAAAAACCTTCAATTGGCGACTATGCACAGTCCAAGAGGTTGAAGAGGTGAAAGATGTTCTTGGGCTACCAATTTGGATGGCATGTTTGATGTATGGGGTTGTCTTTGCACAGTCTTCAACATTTTTCACAAAATAGGGGAGCACAATGGATATAAATATTGGAACACATTTTGAGATCCCTATTGCAAGCTTACAGTGTTTTAATAGCCTATCTATTCTCCTATTGGTGCTTGTTTATGACCGCATCTTTGTTCCAATGGCAATGCGCTTGACAGGGAATGAACGGGGGATTACTATGCTACAAAGGATAGGCACTGGCATGTTTTTCTCCATTATATCAATGATTTTTTCCGCATTGATAGATATTAGAAGAATCGAGGTAGCAAAGGACAATGGACTGATGGACCTGCCCAATGCAACAATTCCCTTTATAATTTTTCTGTTGCTTCCACAATATGTGTTATTTGGCACAGCGGATGTATTTGCAATGGTAGGAATGCAAGAATAATTTTATGATCAGATGCCAGACACTATGAAAAGCCAGGGTATTTTTGTGAATCTGAGTGTTGTAGGAGTTTCTAGTTTCATTAGCAGCTTCCTTATTTCAGTTACTGAGAAGGTTAGTTGCAGAAGCAAGGGGGGTTGCTAGTTCACAAACAACTTGAACAAAGCTCATTTAGACTACTTTTATTGGCTTCTAGCCTCTCTGAGTGCAATCAATCTCTGCATTTACATGTTCTTAGCCAGCTGCTATCAGTATAAAAATTCCCAAAAGGATATTTCTTATGAGGACGAGGAATCCTTGAGCGGAAGGCCACTTCTTCCTTCATGAGCATATGTTGAGATATTTAAGGGAATTGTTAGGGTATCTCTGTTCAGGCAGAGTGGCATTACTCTCAGGCAAGACAAATTGTAGAGCTAGGTACAGTACATGCTATCCTTGATTTCTATGTTGAAAGTGTCCCATCATAAATGAGTGTTTATTTTCAAATGCCCTAGTTATAAGTGGTGCATTTGTATCTTGGAGCCCTTCTTAGGATGATTAGGTAACCCTATATACAAATATCACAGTTACTTGCGTAAAGAGAGTGGCCTTCACTGTTTAATTAAGAGAATGAGATTAACAGGAATTCTGTTAAACATTGGAGCTTTAATGCAAAGTTAGTTGAGATTATGCTCTTTGATTCACTAGATCAAGTTTGGTGTCTAGCTCACTTAAAAGAACCATTCAACGTTTCTCACTTGACTCCACTTCTAGCCAGTATCAAAAATTGATATTGAAGAAATGAGATATCTAAAATATATATTGTTGTAAGCAGGGTGCATTCTCCTAGGCATCTAATTGTTTTATTAGGGCCACTTTGATCGTAAACCTTTGCACTCTGCTTCTGTCATAAAAGTAAGACTAGGGAGTAGTTTAGTTAGGTCAGTTTTGCAGCTTCTGTGAATAAAGTGATTTTCTGTAGTGGTCGTAGCAGAGTTTTCTTTCAGACATGGTGTGAAGACAGTAGCGGGTTTGACGGTTAGATCTTGTCCTTTATATTTTTTATATGATGTATTGCAGGTTATAGCATACATTTTTGAGAGTTCTCTCTAAGTATTTGATGTCAGCATTCAGGGTTTCATATATGTCTGCGGTGAACATTACGTTGTGGTTTATCTTGCAATTGAGTAAATCTGTAAAATGTACAAAGATAAATGAAAAATTAATGACATTGCTAATAGGAATTTCTAAATGAGAAGTGGTAAAGGGCTTCACTTTGACTTGTATTTACTAATGGAGTCAAGTTCTTTATGTAAAATAATAGTGTATTAAGTGGATGTGATAATAACACCCTGGATCTGTGATGTCTCTGCAGCGTGAAGGTCAATAATTGTGACCACTCTGTATTTGTTTCTAAGTTGATTGACAGTTTCCCATCCGTTTTTTGACACAAATCTACAATTGTGGCTAAAATTATAAATGTTATTTACATGATCCGATGGCAAAATCAAACATGTGTCATGATATAATGATATCATCAAACAATTTGATATATGATATGATGCCACCATGAAACATGTTCCATATAACCGAACAGCTTCTTAAAACTTCCAAATGTCAATAGCCACGGATATTTTTACCAAAATTGATATTATTGTCTGCAATATGGTAAAATCAAACATAGTAAACAAATAAACTATTCCTATTAGCAGAAAGAGAATGCACTTTATCAAAATGTTTGCTATAGTTCTACCTTCGCAGGGCCTGTAATCACATATCATTTTCAATTTCCATTCACAATCAAGCTTATGACCATGCCATTCAATAATAAATCCTTGTATTATCAATTTTGAAACCTTGGCAGGGCCCCCAGGGCCTGTAATCACATATCATTTGCAATTTCCAAATGAAGCTTATGAACTTGTCATTCAATAATAAACCTTTGTATTATCAATTTTCAAAAAAAAAATTATGTTGTCCTGGCTGTAGCTTCTATACTAACAGAGTTTGTATACTTACACAAACAACTTGTTTATAAAATCGCAATAATAGCTATGAATGCCAAAGAGGCACTAGTCCAGTCGATGTGGATCTGTATTTCTATTGGCTTCTCCACTAGTGACATGTGTTAACATGTCTATTGGCTCAATATCTTGCAATTGATTGAGTAATATTTAGTTCGTATTGTATAGTAAGATTTCCTTGTATCTACCAGTTGAAAATGATTCAGTCAGTCACTGCCCTTGTAATATAAGAAATTGACTTTCTTTTCGTTATTTGTGGTAAACAATAATATTTTCAGTATATTACTGTAAGCCATACAATTACCACCATACATGTATCCCTTGGGCAATTTAACTTTGCTCGTGTCCCATAAATTCTTCACCCTGCACAGGCCATATAAAAAATTACCATAATGAAGTCCTCTGACATTGACTATCATAGGGGAGGGACTGAGTTTCATAAAAGTAATATCGTCATAAAGACCACAACTCAAAGAAGATGGGAAAAAAAATAAATTTAGTCGTCAAGCTACTATAATCCTGCTATATGGAGTATCTGGAGGAAAATGGCTTTCTTAACATGAGCTATACTAAACTATTCAAAATAAATGTGCCTGTCTTCACCTCTGTGAGGGAGAAAAACCAAAAAATCGTGTACTGTGTAGAATCTTATGACTGTCTTTATCTTTAGATGGTGCAAGTGCATTGTCAACTGAGGGGAGACCTGAGGCCATTATAACAGTGTTGTATGTGGTCGGGATGGATAATGAGACCATGAGCAATCTTCAAACAGGTTGGTGCTCCTGCCCTATTGTTTTTAAAAAATTGAATGGCGGCGGTTGTTGGAGCCATTGACCAAGAGAAAGTAAACTTCAAATTTGTGCTAATGAGTTATGTACTCATTTGGTTAATAGTATGATGTTTTAGACTCTCGAGTCTAGAGGCCATTTAGAAGCTTAATTGTTTATGTATTTTCACTCGAAGTTCAACTATATGTAATCCAAAAACTTATGTCATGATTCCATTATAATATATTCACCTTTTAGCATGCACTAAGCAAACTTTTGAACATTTAGTGTCTAATGGTTTGGATTTACATTGTTACATGGATCTATTTTTTTTAATTCAAATTTGAGTATTTTAGGTATTATTTTGTGGTCCGGTTCTTCAACCCGATTTTTCCCGAGTTCGGCCCATTTTGTGATTTTTGGGAATCCGGGTTCAGTTCGACTACTATGTTCGGTGCTCGGATGTACATATCAAGGAAAATAATTCTAGCGAGATAGAAGCAAAGTCAATCACTTATCACAAATCTGCAATATAGCTTCCCATTTATAAATAGATGGCACCACCACATGGTGAAACAATAGATTTAGTCAAGTGACACATATAGGTAACTGAATTGATTAGAAGGGAGCATACTAAACTTTAATTTTTCATGGAACAAAGAGTTGTCATGGACAATGGATCTTAAAATTGTTGCTCGCTCAATTGAATTATCCAACTTGGCACCTTCATTTCAAATCCAGTCGGTGCTTGTAATATGCAAAATATCCATCATTAAACTGCCAAACATACTCTACTACATAGGACCACTTGATGCATGTCTGTCTTCCAAACGGAGTCTGAATATATAATTTTATGGTTAGTTAAAAAACTTTGATGGATCATGTTGTGGGAAGCATGATAGCCTATAAAAATGTATACTAATATTTGCCACCCAAAAGGTCATAAGACTTCCTTCACCATTTGACCCCGATGCACATCATCCTCGAGTATTATTCTGAGCATCCCATTTCTTATAACCATCATATTATCACAATTATAACATATCTTATTCATTCCAAAGAATTCCCATTTAACCAAGAAAATAGTGAAATATACAACAATTTGAACTTTGTACCAAGCCCTCTCAATTACGCTAACAAGAAATTGTGTGACATATATATATATATATATATAATCGAGAATAACGATACTATTTATCTCACCGGAGACACTGTAAAATATGAGAATTTAACAACATTCTAGACAAAGGGAGAATAGGGTGCGGCACTCGGTATACTTAAAGTTTACAATTGAAGGAACCATGAAGCGAGTTAGAAGCATCTAACGATCGGCATCTCGAGTGTTTGTCAACTCAAATGCTCGCTTTCTAGAATATGTCCCACGGTGATCTACCATACCCTTTTGTATCTTTAATAGCTCAACATCTCCTTGTCATAGATAGTTAAAAGAAAGCCATACAAAATCATCACTTGCACAAAACAACGGGGGTAGACATGATACTAGGGGACTAATATGGATGATTGAAGTGATCTTTCCCACTACATCTTTATTCGAGAATCACTTTACGCTAGACGAGTAGGCTAGATATAACCATTTCTTGGCCCCAAGCACATGCTTTTGCCATACAAAGTTGTTTGTTTGTTTGTAACACCAACAAGGACGACTAAACTTAAATATACAAGGATTTACAAAATCACTCCCGACTATACACCGTAGGCAATACATAGTCATCGAGTCCCAAAATTTGATCTAAGACTATTTCCCTTTGTATCTATGTGTATAAAGGAAGTACGTCTATGACATTAGGCGGCAATTTAACCAACAATTATGATTGTAAACTAACTTACTGATTGACTGCAGGGCGAGTTAATAAGACAAAGCTTAGCTTCTTTAATAAAAAAATTACTAAACCAACATATCAATGCAACTCATGAAAATAGCACTTGTACAAAAGACCAACTATAAGCTGATACTGGACTTTTGTTTGGAGGAAGATAACCCAAAGGGACAAGTATACATGCCATATCGATGTGGAACTCCCGGGGAAGCACTCGGTCAATGCTCCCTCTTAAATATATGAAGTTCGAGTCCCGACATGGATTGCACAATACACACATACCTCTGGTATCGACACAACTCCCAATATTCCTAGAAAGACTACGCCACATAAAACTCATGGTGCTTTTGTTCTACAATTTATAAGACATTACTAAACCCATTGCGGGTGGAACTTCCACTCCACGAGGGAATGTCTACATGAATGCAACGAAAATGAACCCATAATTATTTGAAATGCCTAAATTCCCTTGTCCTTTAATATGTTTTATAACTACCACTTTGAATGCATCGAGTTGTCATTAGTCACGATCAGCTACATTAATGCCACAATTCCCATTGCTAGAGAGAACTCGACAACTCCCAAGCTTGACTCCAACATTCACCAAAGTCGAATTGAAGGATTGCCTTTGATACCTCTCATAATGCCATTCCGAATTCATCATATCAATAGTGTTTTTCAAATACGGGACATATGTGTAAAACCTAAGTTGCTACTGCAAACACAATGTGTCACGATTCCCCTAGAGCACCAAACAAGTTGTAAAGTTTTTGGCACTACATCTAAGAAAAAAATTAATATTGTACATTGTACTCGAAAAAAGCTTGAAAAAATTAAGCCTCCTCAAACTTAGGTTTCAAACAAGTGTCACAAACAATCTCCGAGCGACAGAGTCGAGGCACGGTGACTATCACGAGCAGCGAGGATTATTGTGCAGGTGTTAGAAGGGATTACAAGTGTTGGCCAAGTGGATTTGTCCACCGATCTTTAAGTTTTTTTCCTACAAATGGATTCCAAGTGCTAGGCAACGGGATTTGTCCACCAATCTTCAAGTTTCTTCCTCCGAAAGGATTCCAAGTGCTCGGGAAATGGATTTGTCCACCAATTTTTCAAGTTTCTTCCTACAATAGTCCATTGTCTTCTTCATTTTGTAGAAATCATGGCTCAATCACCAAGGAAGCTAGAGGCAAGGGAGTAATGACCCCATTGATGTTGTCCCCCTCCTTCATTTTTCTTCAAAGTACTGTTAGTGCTCCATCCTGTTGGAAGTGGGGGCTGCAACAACGACTTCAAATGCTGAAAATACATTATTTCAGCAAAATTGTGGGCTCGGGAGCAAAAGTGTCCATTGTGGAAGCATGTTACAAGACAGACCAAGGGCCTAGGGCCAAACTAAAGGGCGGAGGAAATGTTCTTTGGACGTGTAATTTTCTCCTTAATCAATTTAAGATCACTTCCTTCCAAGTTATGTGCCATTTGTTGGACACACCTTGTGTACTTGGAGCATGTCCGAAGTGAGTGCATCCAAATGAAAAGAATTGGAAAGAGAGGCCAATGTTGACTTGGTGGCGGCAACATCTAAGAAAACCAAGAATGAGGATCCTCTTCCAATCTTGAGGAAATCATCAAATAATTATCCATCTAGGAGTGGCGAGTGCATCGGCAGCAAAAAAAGAGGGAAGTTGATGGACAAGATAATTCAGCAAGTGAGGAAGGAGGAGATTGATCTTACCATTGGGTTTTTTTTCCTTTATCTCAACTTCATCTCATTTAATGTTGCATGATCACCTTAATTTGTTGAGATACAAGGTACATGCCTCCTAGTTAGAAAAGCTTAGAACCGCATTGTTGGTAAAGGCAAAGAAGGAGGTGGATAATATGCTAGAGCCTATTGAATCATCATAGCCCTTATCACAGTGTTAGTACTATTTCTAATGGATGGATAGATGTAGCACATCATCCACTCATCAACTTCATGGTAGCTTTCTTGAATGGACCAATCTTCTTGAAGGCGGTGGATGTTCTTGGAAAATACAAGGATGCACAATATATAGGTGAGTTGTTCGTGGAAAGTTATTAAAGACGTAGGTGTTGATTCTTGTGTGCAAATTATTACAAAAAATGCATCTATTTACAATGATAATACATGATTGTGGAACCTAAATATCCACAAATATTTTCGACGCCTTGCATCATGCATTCTTTGAATTTAGCACTTAAATCTATTGCTTCGAATGTGACATGGATAGGAACTCCTATTGAGGATGCATGCCATGTTTGCAATTTTGTACAAAACCATACCAATGCCCTCACAATCTGTTGAAACTCCTAATACTAGCCTAGAATTATTTTCTGCAACAATTATTTATTCCCAATAATTTTATTTTATTAACCAAATAAATTACGAATTCTTGAAAAATAAAATCATTGGTATTTTAACATTCAAAAATTTATATGGAGTGGAAATAAAATCAAAGAGAGATCAATCACACATTACAACGAGATAAAGACCCACAACAATTACACTTCATTAATTAATCTAGAAAATCAAGGTTTTCGACCCACGAGGGAATTTACAAAAGAAAAAATACAATGAGTGTAACCTGCAACTCGGTCCCACTAGAATAATTTAGCGAAAGGAAACTTGGCCAATTGGAAACTAACCACTAAAGAATTTTTGCTTAGAAAACTCGGTCAAGTTGATTGTTGGTTGAACGGTTAATTGTTGGTTCAATGGACATAAGATCTTGCAGAGCACAAATACCAAAGGGAAAAATGGAGCCCATCATGGGGGTACTCTTTGTAATTATTCACCACTGCTACCTTCCATGCTTCCTCAAACTCCTCTCCAACCTTAATATCGGTGCTAGTAGTAGAATGAGAAACAAAACTACGCTTAGCGAGAACTAGAAGAACACGTTTTCCAAACTACACGAGAACTACTTCCCTCATGAGTCACCATGTGCCATGCTTGGTCTTAGTGGTTCTCTTCCTTCTACTCTGGTTCAACTACCATATATTCATTGGAACCAACACCCCGAACTCCACTAGACAACGATTCACCATTTTGTAGTAGTGATTCGCCATTTGGATTGGTGATTCGCCATGATTTTACAAGATAGTATAATCTCGTGAGAGATTCGCCAAAAAATTATATATACATATTATATTATTAATAAAATCGCCTTCCATTTTTCCTATGTATCATGGAGATTCGCCCATTTATTATATATATAAATTTAGGGGGTTCTTAAAATTTTCCCCTGTCTGTTATGGACAGTTTTTAGATTTTTAGTTTATAACTTGTATGTTAGGAAATTTCGTGCATTGCAAAACATATTCAAAATATGCATTTTTTTCATATTGGACCAATTCAAAAAATTCTAGTAATTATGATATGCATCATTTGGCTTTGTAAATATAACGAAATCGAAGTAGACTTTGTCTAAATTGTTGTAACACATTTTGTTTCTCAAAAACACAAAGTTTCAAAGAATACAACAGTGCGTATTAACATGACTTCTTATGAATCTTTTGATTGTTAAAAAACACACACTCAAAGAAACGCTAAGCTGACATATCAAATGTGTATAAAAAAATTCCAAAAAATAAGTAATAGAAAGCTAATAAAATTTTTGACAACTTTTATTTTTATCACAAATTGAAATTCTAAACAGAAAAATAGTTTTCGCTTGCAGAAAGTTGAAGAACAAAAAAAAATGAAATTTTTTCCTCAAAAAAGGGCAAAAAGTGTAACCCAACTTCATATTTATAACAAAAAATTCTCTAAACAAATTCTAACCCTCAGAAATCTATGTATCCAATTATCCAATATGCTAAATAGGTCTCTTAGTTGTAAACCAAGTAATGGAATATGAATGTGTTCTATTTCTCAATAATGTGAATGCAACATAAAGCCAAACCCAATAAAGAAAAATAATGTATGCCTCCAAAAACTCAATAATACTCTTGTTAGTGTGCTCAAATGATCATTCAATAATAAGAACCATGGAAGCAAAGTAATCTACTATTCAATCATGATCATTTCTTGCAACATTGAAATTTAGGATTGTTCAACATAACATGCTTAACATGGTTATTGTGAGTACTACTAACTGAGCACTAAGAGATGATTCTCATTCTAAGACCAACCAATGCATCTATTTTCCTTTTCTATGAAGGATGTGCACTAATCCAAAGGGGGGTTTCTTTTAATAACGAATTTTGATAGAATATATGTTAAATATATTGTCCCTACATAAACATCACTAAAAAGCATGAGCTTGAAGGCAAGAGTTAAATTGAAGACACCATTAAATACCATAATATCATTGAGCATTGAGAACAAAAATACTTGAGGGTTGGAAAGTATTCTTGTCACAACAAACATGATCTTAATTTTGCCTTTAACATCTCCATTCCCTACAATGAAAAAATGAAACACTTGTAACTTTTTCAATGCTTTTATTAATGAGTTAAATTTTAATTAAAGAAATAGGCCACAAGTCTCTTTTTTTCCTCTTGCTTGCAGGCTATGAAGAAGGAATGCACTCATCCTATAAATTTATTTCTAAATCTACCTATAATTACTTCTAATTTTTGAACTTGAAACCAATCTCACACCACTATGAAGTCAAACTAGCGATAGGTAAAGGAACCAAGTAAAAAGGAATCTTACTCAATCAAGGAACTTGACTAAACCAATGTGCAATTTGATTAATTAATTGTAATTGTAATGTATGGTTATTAGAAGTGTGTAAAAGGTTCAAGTAGGTATTAAAATTTATCCATAAAAAAAGGAAACCATCCAACACATAATTTAAATGGCCTAGACCCATCTTAACACTAAATCTACCAAAGGCCTAGAAGAATCAAATCTCTTAAGATGAAAACCTCTTTTAAAATGAAAAGAGATTTTATCTCTCTTAATATGGAGTTTAAATGGATCAATACTCGTTATAAAAATATAGATAAGTTAGTAAAGTTGTACATTAACCAACTAAAAATAAATAAAGAATTGAGAGGTTGAGATATCTCATTATTTTGTAAATAATTTTATCATAATTTTTTTTAAATATATATTTGAATTAAAAAATAAAAATAAAAATAAAAATAAAAAAATTATTTATCAATAAAATAATTAATAAAACGTTTTTTATATTCTTTATAATATTATAGAAAATGATCAATACTTTAATTTACTCAATTATTTATGTGGTTATAATTATGATTTTCCTCTCTTATATATTTTATTTAAAAATAATTTTTTATTAAATTTAATTGAATGTATGTAAAATGTATATATTTTAAAATGATTTTTATAATACAATTTTATTTTTAATTAAAGAAAAACTTCTTTTTCTTTATAAATTATTCAAAATTTTTGTATTTATTATATATTAAAATTATTTTATAAATAATTTAATTGATGATTATTATGTTATAAGAAGTATATAATTTTTTCGCGCTCGGTCGTCTGCTTGACCTCTTGTGCGCGCTGCATACCTAGTTGTGACCTACCCAGCCACCATGGACTCTAGAGGGCGATCTGATCCCCTTCCACCACCTTTGGAGGTGAAAATTTTCAAGAATTTTGTGGCCTCGTGCAACAAACGCTCTCTCTCATCAACGCAGTAGAAATTCATGAAAAAATTGGACAACATCCCTTCGGTGGCTCTCCCAGTGGAAGAAACCTGTAGATCAGCTCTGAATCTCGACGAAAGAGGTCTCATAGGGCAGTTTACGAGCCTTTGGCCATCTCCCAAAGCCGTGGAAGATTGGGTGCAGAGAAACTGTCCCCTTTAATCAAGGAAGGTATCAAAATCCACTTTGTTGGCAAAGGATTTTTTGTGTTTGTTTTTGAAAATGCAGAGGACATAAGTCTCTTTTTCAGGAATAGTCCATATTCCATGGGTCTGCAAATTTTATACCTAAAAAAATGGTCTCCTGACTTCAATCCCGCCCAATATGTGCCCTCATCGGTCCCATTGTGGGTGCATCTCCCACACCTTCCTCTACACTACTGGAACCATAAGTCCCTCCAAACCATGGGCAATACCCTCGAGAAATACATTGACCAAGTTGTGAGAAAATACCAGTACTCCTGCATTCACATTTGTGTCCAGGTAGACCTGGAAGATGGGTCTTCCGAAGCCATTAAAATAATAGTTGTTGGCTAGTCCCATGTTCAGGAGTTTGATTATGAACAACTCCCCTTCAAATGCGGACATTGTCATGGCTATGGACACTTTGCAAGGCACTGTAAAAAAAAGGTTGAAGAAGAGAGTGAGAAATTGAATGGATAACAATGGACACTAGTCTAGAAATCAGGTTCGATAAAAGCAAGAGGAAAAGGGGCCACAAAAGGGAACACCATACCTACAGCAAGCCAGGTTCTTGAGGAGAGGAGCTCCACTCCCACTCTAGAAAACCCTATTGAAAGGGAAAATACTCCAGCAGAACCTCCAGAATCAGTCTCGGAGAGCACTGAGCAGAGCACACTTCCTTCTTCTGATAAAGGCAATGAAGAGCCAGTCCTTCTCGGAGCATCCCAAGGTAGCTCCTCCCATCCTTCATACGCAAAAATAATTAGAAATAAGTCAATGGAAAATTCCTTCTCCTCGGAGAACGAGACCTTTGAGAGGCCCTCGAAAAGAGCTGGAAGAAATATCATAAAGAAGCTAGGGAAGAAGAGGCAGAAAGTCAAAAAACACAAGGAAGAAAACCCACAATCGAGATGTCTATTGGGAGAAACAACAGAACAAGGCCTCTTAAGGGAGGATTTTCCAACCCATCCATTGGTAAATAAAGTGTCTAGTATCTTGGAATTGCAAAGTCTTGGGGAACCCATCGAAAATTGATGTCGTCAAAGACCTCATAAAAATGGACCCTCCAGACATCCTCATGCTCCAATATACTAAAATTGAAGGGCACACCCTTCTCGACATCAGCAAGTCGAAATGGAAGAAAAACGCATGCAAGGCAGTAAGTTCAAGGGGCTCTTCAGGTGGAATTTCTACTCTATGGTCTGAAGACCACTTCCACTTGAACAACTTCCACGAGACCCAGCGCTGGATATTCACTGAGCTAAGGCACCACACAAGTAATTTAACCTTTTCCCTATTCAATCTTTATGTTCCGGTGCTCTATGCTGAAAAGAGAGAATGTTGGAATTCCCTCTCTATTTTTTTAGAATTCCACTCCCCCAAGAATATCATATTTGCCAGAGACTTAAACATAGTTTTGAACTCAAAATAAAAGAGAGGTGGCAACAAAAATAGGGATCAAATGCTACCTTTGGTTGAAGACCTCATACAACAGTGGGACCTGCTGGATTTCAACCCCGTGAGAGGAATTTACACTTGGTCCAACAACAAAATTGGGGATGAGCACATTTCTGCCCGCCTGGACAGGTTCCTTTTTCAAGGCACGTTAATGATGGAAAAGAGGTTAATCTCCACAAAAATCCTCCCCAAATTGACCTCGGACCACAAGCCCATTCAAATCCTTTTGGAATAAGAAGAGAACCTGGGCCCAATCCCTTTCTGGTTCAATCCTCTTTGGATTGAAAGAGAAGGGTTCTTCGAAATGGTCCAATTAGCTTGGGCCAAACCTGTCACAGGAACCCCAAGCTATGTGTGGGAGTAGAAATTAAAGGCCACAAAGAAATCCCTAAAAGAATGGATAAGAAAGCCCACTAAAACCCAAACCAATCAAAGAATAGAAGCAGTCCAGTTGCTGGAGGTCCTGCAAATGGACATGGAAGAAAAAGACATCACCTCTAAGGAGCTTGAGAAGGAGCATCTTTCCCAAGGCAACTCCTATCACTCCTTTCGAATGGAAGAGGAATATTGTAGAATTAAATCCCGCAGCAGGTGGCTCAAGGAAGGGGATCGAAACACTTCCTTATTCCATCGTCAATTTAGAGCTCGCTTCTCTGCAACCACATCACGAAAATACCAACTCCTGATGGGAAGGTCTGCAAAGGGTTTGATCAAATAAAATATATAGTAGAGAACCATTTCAAGAACCTCTATGGTCCAGGGAGAGTTGGTAGTGAAGAGGACACATCTGATTTCCTCTACCACATTCCTTCCCTTGTTAGTATAGAATACAACTTTTCTCTCATGAAACCTTTCAAGGAAGAGGAAATAATCAAGGTCATATGGTCTATGGAACCGAATAAGGCCCCTGGTCCCAATGGATTCACAATCCACTTCTACAAAATATGTTGGGACATAATCAAAGCTGACTTGCTGAAAATGATAAAAAAATTTCTGAGCAAAGAAAAGGTGGGGGGAGGCATCAACTCATTCTTCCTGGCCTTAATCCTGAAATAAGTGAATCCTGGATCCTTTGGAAGATTCAAACCCATCTCCCTCTACAATGCCTCTTACAAAATCCTTGGTAAACTCCTCACCAACATAATCAAACCCTTTCTTGGGAACCTTATCTCCATCCCACAAGGAGGGTTTTTCAAAGGTAGGCACATCCTGGAAAATTTAATTTAGGTGTAAGAAGCCATACACTATAGCTAGCAATGAAAAGATAAGGGGATGTTGATCAAGCTCGACATGGAAAACACCTTTAACAGGGTCAATCTATCCTTCCTCTACAAAGTCCTCCTCTCCTTTGGCTTCTCCCCTGAGTTTGTCAATTTAATCAAAGCTTTCACTAACAAGACATGGATTTCCCCACTTGTCAATGGGTGCATTGCATCCTACTTTCAAGCCCAGAGGGGATTGAGGCAAGGCTACCCTCTTTCCCCATTTCTATACATTCTTATGGTAGACACTCTCAGTAGGAAATTAACAGCGGAGAAGAATGTAGGGGCTCTTCCTGGTATAAGAATTTTGAATGGTTTGGAGCCCATAAATCACACCCTTTTCGCAGATGACTCTCTTCTTCTCGGAGGCGCCTCTATTAGAATTGCAAAAGCCTTCAACTCTATCCTCCACAACTATTGTAGTGTCTCTGGTGTACTAATAAATTACAACAAAATCATTGTGTTCAGGTGGAACGTCGGTCAGCATGACCTTCATCGCATTGCACAACATCTTGGATTTGTTGGCTATGCCCACTAGGAAAAAAAATCAAGTATCTGGGATTGCCCCTAACTCTCGCAGTTAATAAAATATCTCTGTGGGTTGATGTCATCAACAAAATCAAAGCTAAAATTTCCTCCTGGGGAGGTCAATGGCTCACCAAAGGGGGGAAACTAATACTCATCAAAGCAGTTGTGTCTCCTCTTCCCATCTACCAAGCCTCCTCTCTTCTGGCACCAAAAAACATCACAGAATAGATCTCCACATTATTGTGTGATTTTCTCTGGCATGGAGGAAAAGGAAACCAACAGAAATTTCATTTAGTCAATTGGGATTTAGTGAAACACCCAATGGTCGATGGTGGCCTCCAGATTCACCATCCCTTCCATGCCAACCTCACCTTGGGCTACAAAATTATATGGAAAATGTATGCTGATCCAAAGCATCCAGTCAGCAAAATCCTCAAATGCAAATATGTAAAAGGCATCCCTCTAAGGCTCCTACGACATAAAACAATTCGAACGACACTCTGGTGTGGAATCTATGCCACAGAGGTTTAGACTTCTTCAAGGAATTCCTTTATCGCATTCCTGGAAATGGTAAGAACACCAAGCTATGGGATGACAACATTATGGGCCATGCGCCACTCAGCAACTTTTCATAGATCAGATAACCCTACGAATGGTTGATCCAACATGGTATCCACAGAGTTCATGAGATCTTAACCTAGGAATAAAAGGGGAATTGGCAATCCTGGACTTCCCCAGAATTCCGAAGTACCTGCGTAATCAACAGAAAACACTCAGAAACATGCCAATCAACCTCACGCCGGTGCATAAGGACATAGTTTATCATTGGGGCTGGGGAAATTTCGGCAACTACACCGTTGGGCACAGTTACAGGCTTCTCTAAACATAGAAAGAAAGGAATTAACCTGCTAAGTTTTAGAAACAGGAGTGGGACTCATTCAGAATCCATAAATTAAATTTTTTTTTTCAGTCCTTATGCATAAAAAGGTTATGACAAGGGAAAATATTTTTCAAAGAAGCATCGCTGGCCCTCATAGGTTTTCACTCTGCAGGAATGCCATCAAAATTTTGAATCATCTCTTTTTGGACTTCTCCTTTGCCAAATAGGTGTGGAGTCTTATCCTTCATGGCCTCTAGGTCTATGTTCCAAACCACATTTCCGTGGTTGAGATTTTCTCATCTTGGAGTCAGTGCTACCCTCACAATACCCCCAGCAAGTCACTTTGGTCTCGTGTCTGGCTATCCATCCCCAAATATGCCTGCTAGAAAATATAGCTTGCTGGAAATGAGCATATATTCAACAATGCTTATTAGCCTCCTGAAATGGTTGCAGCCAAAGAGAAAAATATTCTTCTTGAATCTATGATGCAATAATCCCAAAAATCGAACAGTTTTCTCCTCCATGAAGAAAATAAATGGATGGGAACTCTTACTTATCGAGATAGAAAACAAACCTCAGTCAGCCCTTTCACCAATATTGGATGGCACTTAAGGGAATCGAACGAAATATTTTAGGTGTGATGGAGAAAGCAAAGAAAAACAATGATGGTCTTCGATGGTGCATCCAAAGGAAACCCTGGTGCAGGTGGTGCGCTCTAATCCTCGGACGACACATGAAGAGACAGTTTCTGTTGGGGCCTTGGAAAACGAACAAATAATGAGGCTGAAATCCTAGGCCTGTTAAAACCTTGCCACATTTCCCGCGAGATAGGAATCAAAGACTTCCAAGCCTTCGGTGACCCAAAAATTTTGATGAAGAAGCTTAATTCACATGATCAGTTCAACAATGCAGTCCTCAATAAGGAACTCTGAAGATTGAACCTCTTGCTGCTTGAATTCACCTCCTACCAATTCTTCCACATTCTCAAAGGCTTGAACAAGGAAGTTGACATTATGGAAAACAAAGGTTGTCTTCTCTCGCTAGGTGATCTCAGCATAAATGACGAAAGCCCCCTCCAAACCTGCATTCCATGAAATGTTGTTTTATTAAGCATCAGGAAGTTGGCTAGCTGTTGTGTAATGTTGGTTGATTCGGCCTTGGCCCAACCAGATTTCTTCAATAAATAATACATAACCGTTTCAGTTAAAAGAAAAAATTATATTATAATATAAATAATTTTATTTAAATAATTTAATACTGTTCAATCTAGATGCAAATTTGGATTGCTGATGTGATTTTCCCATGAGTGATGACAAATTTTCTCGTAAGGCACTTCGTGGTGTAAAGGTCATCAGTTCAAAACTCCATGAGTAAATTTCCAACCATACTAAGGGTTGGTGTGACCCATACTGGTTACGATTTTGAAATATTAGATTCCTTTGGGTTTTTGCTACTCAAGCCACAAATTAAGTGTGCTAGCCATAACTCACATAACCTAGCTAAAAAAAAAAAAAAAAAAACGTCAATAAAAAACTTTCATTAATTGTTCAAAAGAGTAAAAAATACATCTTAATGGCTAGCTACTATCCCTGCTTTACTCTGGTCGAATTTGTTAGCAAGGAGAGTAGTGAAAAAACATAATAAATATTTCCAGTTGTTACATGAATCCCAAAAATAAAATGGCCAAATTATCCAAAACATAGAAAAAAACAAAAGGCAACCTGCAACTTTCATATCAGCGAGGAGGATTCGGGGTGTGACCACAACCCGACACTATAGGAGGGCCATTATCGGGATGAACATGATAATCAATGTTCACTAATATCACCTCAATATCATCCATCCGTTCACTGTTGCGACACTCACTAAATCTCATTGAAGCCAGACATTCAAAAATTTCTCCCTGGTTATATTGAACATCATTGGAATAGGCTATAATTTCATTTCTGTCATTGTATCTTTGTCATCGAATAACATCATGAGTGGCCTCAATAACCCTTAACTGGTCATCTATCGAGGCTAAAGATGAGGATTGTTCCACATGGCCTAGATAAGTGGCCCATTAATTGGCTATATCTCCCTTTGCATTCGATCCCCACCACCCCCCAACATCTATCAACTACACATGTGATTCCTACGCCCCATGCTGGCCACAAGGTCGCTACCTTACCGGGCACCTCTCTGCTAATGCAACATAACTACCACCAACTGCTGGAAGTCCAAGCACCATGGATGTGAAACCTAGGAATGACACCACCCTGTCCGGGGGTACCAAAACACCACCCTACCCAACTTGACACAACTCTCTAGCAATGACCTTCTCACAAAAAAGAAGCAAACCCAAGCCCATAAATGATGAATGGAATTTGAGGCACTCCTCCCCATAAAAATGAATGTGCCTAGGATACCTGAGAGAAGAAAAAGTTTCCACTCAAAGAACAATTGAACCAAAATTTCATCCCTATGCTAACCCAAATATCCGCCCCAACAATCCCCCTTACTGCCCAACTTCTATGTAAACAAACATTAAATGAGTTCCTCACTAGGGGATTTAAGAACACAAGAGTCCCTACCTCTCTTGATCGAAACCAAATACGCTCACCTCCCCTATTCACACTTGACATCCATATACACTCTTTCGGTCCAGACTCACCACCAGAAGACCAAGGGGCCGATAACCAATGCCCAATAATTCTACTGAATTTCCAGACGTCAAGAACATACACTAATATCAAAATATAAGGTTGGAGCGTTAGAATAACCTGAGCATCGAATTTGATCCTTCCACAAATAAACCCACCAACACTAGGCCTTGGTCGTGGATGCCTCCACTCACTTCCCAGGCCAAATTCGAATGCCTTACTACCAGGCAAAACCAACGCTCATTCCTTGAGCAACCCAAGGTCATAGATAATGGTTTTGTCTTCTATTCCATGCAAAAATGCTTTATAGAGCTACACTGCAGACATAGTCAATTTCATCCACCCGATTAGACCCCAGCTTGGCCCTCCAAAGAGGCCTTCCAAAATAATCGAGAAAGTAATGTCTTTGAGACACCATGATTTCAACTCCTGATTGATACTTATTCTCACAACAACTAATGTTAGGGGAATAATAATCCAAACTATTTCCATAGACTTCCTTTGTCGGCTATCAGGCCCGTCATACTTGCCACTTAACACGTTCATCACTACCACATGTGAGGGTGGATATTTCCTTGAATCAACTCATTTTCCAAATCTATCACCATCTCCCCATACAGAGAAAACAAATTTAATGTTAAATTTTATTTTATTTTTTTGGTTCAAAAATGCTTTCATTAGATTTTCAACAAAATACAACTTACAAAGATCATCTCAACAATCCCCAGTCCCTCAGTCCGACCATACTTTTTGAGCTGGGGGGCTGGAAAACACCATAAAAGAAAACTTACCTACATTATCTTTGGAAGGCTTTCTAGCCTTAGCATAGGTGGAAAAAACAAAAAATAAGCCATATCTGATAGTTGCATATCAAAGGAGGGGGGGGGCACTAAAGAAGCCGACTCGATCATGCATGTGGAAGTATATATGCTCCACCCTCGGGGGGAGCAACAAAGAAGCCAACTCGATCATGCATGTGGAAGTATATATGCTCCACCCTCGCCTCCAAGTAACAAAGGTGGTCATTTGTGCGATTATGATGGCGCTGGAGACTGTCTAGATGCTCTAAAATTTCATTATGGCTATATTGGATGTCATTGAAATAGGTCATAATCTCATTTTTGTCTTCATACCTGTGGTCCCTAAGGATATCAATATTTATTTGAAGGCATTGAAGCTACTCAACAAGATATTCCATGGTGACCGGAGTAACCACATCACCACGCGAACGAGTTGGAGAAAGGGTCTCGATATCCTCAGATTCCAACTGTTTGAGTTAGCTGAAGACTCACTAAGGCCCGAATCGAGACAGATTTCCTGAATTTGATGGCCACCCCGTGGCGAGAACGACCCTATTGACGGGGCATGGAAATAGGCACCTAACCAACTGAACCAACCAAATAACAAAGATGAGTCCCTGAAGGGACAACAATGCAACACTAGTTAAAACCACCACAATTGCAAGAAATACTAAACCACCCCAAGGGAGGGAACTGCACCGACTCCCATGTCGCTCGTCTACCAGAGCAAGACCAATAATTTGCTGACCAAACCGAGTGGCCAAGCATAAAACTCCAAGACTACCATCGTAAACTCCCTCCACCATAAGAAAACCAAACACAATTGAACAAGGAGAAACACCCAGAATTCTCCCCAGTTGCCTCGAAGACGTCCTCACACCCAACGACGTCTAGGAGAAACCACAATGAGCCTACAACCTTGCATCTACCCAGCACCATGTAGAAAAAATTTGGGTCATGCAACCAAGTAAAAAAACTGAAAAACCCACAATGCTTACCCCTCTTAGAGATGTGAAGGTTTGAGGAGAGGATTTTACTAAGCGTAAGCCAGTGTCGGGCCAAGACTTTGAGCCAACCCAGAGTCATGCATGTTCGCATTACCGGGTCCCTAGGATAAAGCAATTAATCTGCTCGCAATCGCACCTCACGGGGTCTCTTAGTTAAGGTCGAAACACCAGGGAGCCACAATGGTTGCAAACCCACACTCCTTGCTTAGCAAAAATCATCGCCTGATGTTCTGCAATGGACTGCCTCCCGAGCCAGTATGCAAATTTAACTGCGGATATGGTCGGATCTTCCCTCGTGCTGGCGTAGTAATTACCTATAATATGCATGGCATAAACTTAAATGAGCACGTGGAGCCGAAGCATGGCCCAAGGCCCGCTCGAAAGGCGCTTGTACCATCGATTGGCCACCCCCATTAGGAGTAATGTTAAATTAAATTGAATGTATCTAAACATTTATATATTTTAAAATTAGTTTTATAATATAAATATTTTTATTAAATTTCAGGTATATATTTAAAATTATTTTTAAAATATAAATATTTTTATTAAATAAAACTTGGAATTATTTTTATAATATAAACATTTTTACTGAAGGAAATTTCATTTTAATTAAAGGAATGGACAAAACAATTTTTAGTTAAATTTTGATATTTTGTTGTTGAAAATGTGTTTTTGACTGTATATATGGATTGGACCACTTAGGTTGTGGAGAGTTTACAACTCAAACTTGTGATTCCAACAAAAATTTTAAATATTATAAGTTTTGGAGTTTTTTTTTTGAGAAATAGAAAGAGACAATTCTTGATTAAATTTTGATTTTGTATTATTTAAAATGAGTTTTTGATTGCATATATGATTCAACATCCTAAAAATGAGTAACACTCTAATTGTAGAGAGTTTGTAAATTAAAATGCCATTCCAATCAATCCAGAAATTCTACCAAAAAATATACCCAAAAAATTCTAAAACAAATACCTATATAAACAATATCTACCAAAAAAATATACCAAAAAAATTATGACATGGAAATTAAGTGAAAATTTAATGGGCACTTTTAGGTTGAAATTTCCTCTAATGTGTGTGTAGTATGTAATGGAGAAGGACATTTCAAGTTTAAATGAAACAGAAGTTACAAACCTGAATTTCCAGCGTGATACTTTCCTTTTTTCTCTGATTAATTTATATTTATGCTAGTATAAGAACCTCAGATGATATTTGAGCATTGAAATATGGTGAAATCTTCAATTTCACTTGTAATTGTGTGTGTCATTAATGAATTTTGGGCCAATGCCCTTTCCATGGTTTTAAAAAATGCTACTCTTGAGAAATGTCTATGGAAGGTGAAATTACCAAATTGGTATAGGTCATGTTATTTGATTGGGTAGTAGAAATGGAAGGTAGCCTTGCTTCCTAGTGCTTTTGGATATTTTCATCGAGCTTTTCTAATGCCTCCTTCTTTGTTAACTATTTTTGTAGTTGTGCCATCATATAAGTGCACCTATATTCTTTCCTACTATCCATTTAGATGACCTTATACGATGAATTTTTCATGCCTTGATTTCACATTTAGGCTCTCCGAAGAAGCAATGGTGGTTGAGAACATATTAGCATTAGTTGTGATAAAAGGATACTATAACCAATTTTTTTTATATATACTCATTTAAGCTCTTCGAAGAAGCAATGGTGGTTGAGAACATATTATCACTAGTTGTGAGACAATGATACTATCTATCTATCTATATATATATATATATATATATATATGAGTGGATTTATAATCACAAAAAAATAGTAATTGTAGACTTATATTTGATTCTAAGAGATAAAACCATATATTGTGAAGCAAGCTTACAAAACCTCCAAGAGGGGTCATGGGGTCTATTCACCATCTAGAATGCATGCCTATAAATGATAACAATTTTTTATGGACTCTTACCTATTGGATTCCACACTATTAAGGCATAGTGTTCATAATGGCACAAGTTAGTTGAAGCTATAGATGTGCTTCAGGGATGCATTATAGTCCTTGAGAGACTAGTTAAATTCTCTGTCTTAAATATGTACAAACTACAATAGTTAATATTCTTGGAGTTTCAGAGGAAAAAAAATTATAGACCTATTCGTTTGGTGTAGCTTTGGAATATGTATGGAATAAATTACATGGTGTACATTGATTTCATACCAAGCATACTATTCACAAGGGGTGCAGTTTGGGAGCCTAGTTTCACTTGAAGAATGAGAGGTATACTAGAATCCTTACAGGTCTTTGTATACCACATGTAGTGCACAAGGATCTTGCATTTTGGGCCCTTGAATGCATGTATAAATGTAGTTTCAGGCTAGAGGAACATGCTTATATGTGAGCCAAACTGGTTCACTACTTACTTTGAATGTCATACAGGTAACCTACAGGCTTATAGGAATTCTATGTAATTAAATGAACTATGTTGTTATATGGTTACATCCAAGTCAACAAGAATTAATTCCAAATGATATATTGGTTTTGTATGGCGTTTGAATGAAAGAAAATACCATCTAAACATAGTTTATTTCCCTAAAGGATATTGAAAACAATGCAGATATATAGTGTACTATTGTCAAGCATATTTAATGACAAAATATGCAAACATGATAAACATAAAGGGAATCATATCGGGTGGGGTTCCATAGGCTAAAAGGTCAACTCACTATCTCCCTACCTACTCTTAATGAGGGTACTAAACTACCTGCACTTAATGTAAGTACTAAATCAATCTCTCAAAGGGATCCCATTAATCAATGTACAAATGGTAGGAAAGCCACGAGGTGTGTGTGCAATATGTAATGGAGAAGGATATTCCAAGTTTAAATGAAAGAGAAGTTGCATACCTAAATTTCCTACGTGATATTTTCCTTTTTTTTCGAATTAATTTCTATTTATCCTAGTATAAGAACCTCAACTGACCTTTGAGCATTGAAAGATCGTGAGATCTTCGATTTCACCTGTAATTGTATGTGTGTCATTAATGATTTTTTTGTCCAATAAGCTTTCCATGCTTTTAAAAAATGATACTCTTGAGAAATTTTTATGGAATGTGAACTTACCAAATTATAGGTAATGTTATTGGCTTGGGTAGTAGAAGTGGAAGGTAGTCTTGCTTCCTAGTGCTCTTGGATATATTTTTAAAGATTTTCCAAGGCCTCTTCCTTATTTGTTTACTATTTTTGTAGCTATGTTGTCATTTAAGTGCACTTATCTTCTTGCCAAATATCCATTTAGATGACCTTATCACAAAGGAATACAAGTTTCACTCTACTTTTGTACCAATCTACCATGATTGTAGTGAGGGAGCCTTAACAATCTTCAAATTACTTCTTGGTATGGAAAAAATTTGGTATAGATCTCAAGGTTTTGCTCCATATCTACCATCCTCTTGTTGAACATCTAGAGCTACTCCTTTAAGTGACTCATCTCTTCTTGAAGATGAACACTGTTAGTCCTTAGCTCTTCCTACTTTTATTTACTTGCTTTACTCATGCAAAGGTTTGCAATGTTCTCTTCAAAATTCTAGTAGTTGTGTCATGTTCAAGGATGTAACCAATCTAATAGCTCATGATCTATAAATAATGGACTTATATCCCACTCACTTCACCAATATGGATTCCATGCAGAAGTTTCTTTTAAGCTTTATTCTCAAGGTTGTACATAGTGCTCTATCTACAAAAATGTCACTAGGCCTATATTCCTCTTTTTCTATAAAATAATATTTAATCTTCTAATGGTTGGAAGCCCTTCTTATGGTTGCAACTTGCACACCATAACCACTAGCTAGCAATCATAATTAATATGTGATATCAATAATAAAAAAAAATCTAAAAACATTCTAACCCTCAAAATTATATGTATCCAATTGTAAAATATTTTAAGTAGGTCTCTTAATTGTAAACTGAGTAATGTAATATGAATGTGTTTTGTTTCTCAATTATGTGAATGCAACATAAAGACAAACCACATTAAGAAAAATAATGTATGCCTCCAAAAACTCACTAATACTCTTGTTAGTGTGCTCAAATCATCATTCAATAATAAGAACCATGGAAGCAAGATAATCTACTATTCAAGCATGATCATTTCTTGCAACAATGAAACTTAGGATTTTTAAACATAACATGATTAACATGGTTATTGTGAGTACTACTGACTGAGAACTAAGAGATGATTCCCATTTTAAGACCAACCAATGCATCTATTTCCCTTTTCTCTGAAGGATGTGCACTAATCCAATGGGGGGTTTCTTTTAATAGCAAATTTTGATAGAATATATGCTCAATATATTGTCACTACATAAACATCACTAAAGAGAACGAGCTTGAAGGAAAGAGTAAAATTGAAGACACCATTAAATACCATAATCTCATTGAGCATTGAGAACAAAAACTACTTGAGAGTTGGAAATTATTCTTGTCACAACAAACATGATTTTAATTCTGTCTTTAACATCTCTATTCCCTACAATGAACAAATTCAACACTTGTAACTTTTTCAATGCTTTTATTAATGAGTTCAATTTTAATTAAAGAAATAGCCCACAAGTCTCTTTAACTCTTCTTGCTTGCAACCTATGAAGAAGGAATGCACGCATCCTAGGAATTTATTTCCAACTCTACCTATAATTACTTCTAATTTTTGAACTTGAAATCAATATCACACCACTGTGAAGACAACCCAGTGATAGGTAAAGGAACCAAGTAAAAAATAATCTTACTCAATCAAGGAACTTGACTAAACCAATGTTCAATTTGATTAAGTAATTGTAATTGTAATATATGGTCATTAGGAATGTGTAAAATGTTCAGGTAGGTATTAAAATTGATCCATAAAAAAAGGAAACCATCCAACACATAAAATGGCCTAGACTCATATTAACTCCAAATCTACCAAAGGCCTAGAAGAATCAAATCCCTTAAGATGCAAACCTCTTTTAAAATGAAAAGAGATTTAATATCTCTTAATATGAAGTTAAGATGGATCAATACTCATTATAAAAATATAGATAAATTAGTAAATTTATACATTAACCAACTAAAAAATAAATAAATAATTGAGAAGTAGAGATATCTCATTATTTTATAAATAAATTTATCATAGTTTTTTTAAATATATATTTTAATTAAAAATAAAAAAATAATGATTTATCAATAAATAAAATAATTAATACAATGTTTTTTAATATTCTTTACAATATTATACAAAATGATCAATAATTTAATTTACTCAATTAGTTATGTGGTTATAATTATGATTTTCCTCTCTTACATATTTTATTTAAAGATATATTTTTATTAAATTTAATTGAATGTATAAAATCTATATATTTTAAGATGATTTTTATATTACAAATATCTTTTTAATTAAAGAATTTTTGTTTATTTTTTTTATATATTTTATTCAAAACTGTTTTATTTATTATATTTTAAAATTATTTTATAATATAAATTATTTTATTTAAAATGTTTTAATATTGTTCAATCTAGATGTAAATTTGGATTGTTGATGTGATTTCCCCATGAGTGATGACAAATTTTCTCTTAAGATACTTCGTGGTGTAAAGGTTATCAATTCAAAACTCAATGAGTAAAATTCCAACCATACTAAGGGCTAGTGTGACCCATACTAGGTACGATTTTGACGGATTAGATGCCCTTGGCTTTCCACTTCTCAAGCAAAAAATTAAGTGTGCCACTCATAACTCACATACCCTAGCCAAAATTTAAAAAATTAATGTTGTTGTTGTTGTTGTTTTTTTATTCAACACTTATAACTTTTTCAATGCTTTTATTAATAAGTTCAATTTTAATTAAAGAAATAGCCTACACGTCTCTTTAACTCTTCTTGCTTACAACCTATGAAGAAGGAATGCACACATCCTAGGAATTTATTTCCAAATCTACCTATAATTACTTCTAATTTTTGAACTTGAAAGAAATATCACACCACTGTGAAGTCGACCCAGTGATAGGTAAAGGAACCAAGTAAAAAAGAATCTTACTCAATCAAGGAACTTGACTAAATCAATGTGCAATTTGTCGATTAAGTAATTGTAATTGTAATATATGGTCATTAGGAGTGTGTAAAATGTCCAGGTAGGTATTAAAATTGATCCATAAAAAAGGAAAATATCCAACACATAAAATGGCCTAGACCTATATTAACTCCAAATCTACCAAAGACCTAAAAGAATCAAATCCCTTAAGGTGCAAACTTCTTTTAAAATGAAAAGAGATTTAATATCTCTTAATATGAAGTTAAAATGGATCAATATACATTAACCAACTAAAAAATAAATAAATAATTGAGAGGTAGAAATATCTCATTATTTTATAAATAAATTTATCATAATTTTTTTAAATATATATTTTAATTAAAAATAAAAAATAATTATTTATCAATAAATAAAATAATTAATACAATGTTTTTTAATACTCTTTATAATATTATACAAAATGATCAATAATTTAATTTACTCAATTAGTTATGTGGTTATAATTATGATTTTCCTCTCTTATATATTTTATTTAAAGATATATTTTTATTAAATTTAATTGAATATATAAAATTTATATATTTTAAAATGATTTTTATAATACAAATATATTTCTAATTAAATAATTTTTGTTTATTTTTTTTATATATTTTATTCAAAATCGTTGTATTTATTATATTTTAAAATTATTTTATAATATAAATTATTTTGTTTAAAATATTTTAATATTGCTCAATCTAGATGTAAATGTGGATTGCTGATGTGATTTCCCCATGAGTGATGACAAATTTTTTATATTAGGAATTTGGCTTCTGTGATCCATAAAATGTGTGTAAGAATTTTCGGTCAAAATCACATATAAGAAATTTTTGTCTACGCGTTTCGAACCAGCCAGTGTGGTTCATCATCAGGACAAGATGAGAAATATGATCAGGAAACCAGTTTAAGTAGATCAGGACAGGTCCAACTAGCCGTTGGAAAAATGGCTAGTTTGACTAGAATAGGAAAAAAACAAAAAAAATATTTTTAATTTTAATTCTATTATATTTTAAATTTAATTGTATTTTTTATTTTTTTTAAATTTAATTATATTTTTATTATACATTTTATATAAATAAAAATAAGATAAAAATATAAAATCAAATAAAATAAATAATAATAATAATAATAATAATAATTAATTAATCAATTAATTCAATATTACTAAAGAGGTAAGTTTCAAAAAAAATAAAAAATAAATAAATAAATAAATAAAAATTAAAATTAAAAAATAAATAAATAAATAAAAATATAAAATAAAATTATATATATATATATATATATATATATATATATATAATGAAAATAAACAAGACAACAATACTAATCAAAACAAAAATAATAAAATAAAAGGGGCACACAGTGAGAGAGGAATCAAGACCGAGAGAAGAACAAACGACCCGAGGGAGCAAAAGGAGAAGGAAAAAAAAAACCACTAAGAGTGAAGGGAATCAAGTAGCACTGTTGGCTCCCTTAGTAAAAATCTTATTGAAAGTAATCCCCTCACCCTGAGGATTTATGGTCTTCCTAAGATTCATAAGGAAGGTGCTCCCCTTCGCCCCATTGTTAACACCATAGGTGGTCCGACTGATCTGCTCGCTAAATTTTTAGCCAGTGAGTTGAAGCCCCTTGTGGGTCGCACCGACTCCTTTGTCAAAGATTCTTCCTCCTTTATTAATGAATTGAAAGACATTAAGTTGGATCCAAATGATAGGTTTGTAATTTTTGATGTTGTATCATTATATACTTGCATTCCCATTAAGGAAGCCATTGATGTCATCTCTCGTATCACGGATCCTGATACTGCTCATCTCGTGGAGATTTGTCTTACCTTGACCTTCTTTAGTTTCGAGGGTGTATTCTTTGAACAGACCTGTGGTGTGGCCATGGGTTCCCCCCTTTCACTTGTGGTTGCTAATATTTTCATGGAACACTTTGAATCGAAGGCCCTTTCCTCCTCCCTTTTTCAATCAAGGCTTTGGAAAAGGTTTGTTGATGACACCTGTGTGGTGTGGCCCCATGGTAAAGAGAAATTGGACCTTTTCTTCTAGCATCTTAATGATCAATCTGACTTCATTAAGTTCACCTTGGAATTCGAATTGGATGGTAGCCGGCCCTTTCTGGATGTCCTTCTTTTGAGAAATGACGATGGTTCCTTCTCTCATCAAGTATTTAGAAAGAAGACGCATACTGAACAGTATTTACATGCTAGTTCTCATCATTTCCCGGCTCAGAAGCTTGGGGTTCTCAATACCCTAGTCACCAGAGCCTTTAGAATCTCATATGTGCACCACTTGGAAGGTGAAAAATCTCATCTCCTTAATGTCTTATGTAAGAATGATTATAGCAGGGCTCAATGTCTTAGAGCTTTTCAAAAAGCTGAAAAAGGTCCTAAGGTTAAGAAAGATCCTTGCAATCGGTTATCTGGAGTTCACCTTCCGTTTATCCAAGGTACTACTGATAAAATCGCAAGGATCTTGAAGAAACATAATGTCTCTTCAACTTTCAAGCCTCTCCGCACTATTCGTAGTTCTCTTAGATCGGTTAAATATCCGATTTTCCCAATGGATGGTAAGGGTGTTTATTTGATTCCGTGTTCCTGTAGGACACCTTACATTGGTGAAACTGGTCAATCAATTAACCAAATAATTCATGAACATGTCGCTAACCTTAGAAATGGTAGATCTCGGTCCTCTGCCTTAGCACAACATGCTGAAAGAACAAATCACCATATTTGTATTGAAGATACTAAGGTTATTGCAACAATTGACCACTTCCACCACCGAAAGTTGAGGGAAGCGTTGGAAATAGAAAAGAGGTTGGTTAACCTTAATAGGGATGATGGGTGGAGTGTTAGCAGATGCTGGATTCCTGCCCTTCACTCTTAGTGTTTTTTTTTCCTTCTCCTTTTGCTCTCTCGGGTCGTTCTTTCTTCTCTCGGTCTTGATTCCTCTCTCCCTATGTGCCCCTTTTATTTTATTATTTTTGTTTTGATTAGTATTGTTGTTTTGTTTATTTTTATTATATATCTATATATATATATTTATTTATTTATTTATTTATTTATTTTTTATTTTTATTTTTATTTTATATTATTTTATTTATATATATATTATTTATTTATTTTAATTTTTATTCTTATTTTATTTTTATTTTTGAAACTTACCTTTTTGGTAATATTGAATTAATTGATTAATTAAGTATTATTATTATTATTATTATTATTTATTTATTTATTTGATTTTATATTTTTATCTTATTTTTATTTATATAAAATGTATAATAAAAATATAATTAAATTTAAAATATAATAGAACTAAAATTGTTATTATTTTTTTTTCCTATTCTAGTCAAACTAATCGTTTTTCCAACAGCTAGTTGGAGCTATCCTGATCTACTTAAACTGGTTTCTTGATCAGATTTCTCATCTTGTCCTGATGATGAACCACACTGGCTAGTTCGAAACGCGTCGACAAAAATTTCCTATATGTGATTTTCACCGAAAATTCTTACAGACAAATTTTCTCTTAAGGCACTTCGTTGTGTAAAGGTCATCAGTTCAAAACTCAGTGAGTAAAATTCCAACCATACTAAGGGCTACTGTGACCCATACTAGGTACGATTTTGACGGATTAGATGCCCTTGGCTTTCCACTACTCAAGCAAAAAATTAAGTGTGTCACTCATAACTCACATAGCCTAGCCAAAATTAAAAAAGTTAATGTTTTTTTTTTTTTTTCGCGATAAAAAACTTTCATTAATTGTTCAAAAGAGTACAAATACATCTTGCTGGCTAGCTACTCTCCCCACTTCACTCTAGTCAGATTTGTTAGCGAGGAGAGTAATGAAAAAACATAAGAAATATTTCTAGTTGTTACATGAATCACAAAAAAAAATGGCTAAATTATCCAAAACATAGAAAACACCAAAAGGAAACTTGCAATTTTCATATCAGTGAGGAGGATTCGGGGCGTGACCGAAACTCGATGCTACAAGAGGGCCATGTTCTTGATGAACATGACAATCAATGTGCATTGATCTCACCTCAATCTCATCCATCCGTTCACTCATGCGACACTGACTACGTCTCACTGAAGCTAGACATTCCAAAATTTCTCCTTGGTTGTATTGAACATCACCGGCATCGGCTATAATTTCATTTCTGTTATCGTATCTTTGTCCGTGCATAACATCATGAGTGGCCTCAATAACCGTTAACTAGTTAGCTATCAAGGCTAAAGACGAGGATAATTCCACATGGCCTGGAGAAGTGGCCCAGTCGCCCTAAAGCCGTCCTCACACCTAGCAGTGCCTAGGAGAAACCACAACAAGCATACAACATTACATCTACTGGGCACTAGGTAGACAAAATTTGTGTCATGCAACCAAGCAAAAACACTAAAAAAACCCATAATGCTTACCCCTCTCACAGATGTGAAGGTCCGAGGAGAGGATTTTACAAAGCACAAGCCAATGTTGGGCCAAGACTTTGAGCTAACCCATAGTTGTTTATGTTCACGTTCTCGAGTCCTTGGGACTGAGCAATCGATATACTTGCAACCCCACCTCCACAACGCCTCTCAACCAAGGCCGAAACCTCGAGGAGCCACCATGGTTGCAAACCCACACTAATTGCTTAGCAAAATTCATCGCACGACGTTCCATAATGGACTGCCTCCAGAGCATGTGTGCAAATTTAAGTGCGGATATAACCGGATCTTCCCTCGTGCCAACATAGTAATTACCTAGATTACACATGGTGTAAACTTAAATGAGCACGTGGAGCCAGAGCATGGCCCAACACCCACTCGAAAGACACTTGTATTGTCGATTGGCCACCCCCATTGGGAGTAATGTGAAATTAAATTGAATGTATCTAAAAAATTATATATTTTAAAATTATTTTTATAATATAAATATTTTTATTAAATTTCAGGTATATATTTAAAATTATTTTTAAAATATAAATATTTTTATGAAATAAAACTTGGAATTATTTTTATAATATAAATATTTTTATTAAAGGAAATTTCATTTTAATTAAAGGAGTGGAAAAAACAATTTTTAGTTAAATTTTGATCTTTTGTCGTTGAAAATGTGTTTTTGATTGTATATATCGATTAGACCACTTAAGTTGTAGAGAGTTTACAACTCAAAATTGTGATTCTAACAAAATTTTTAAATATTGTAAGTTTTGGAGTTTTTTTTTAGAAATAGAAACAGACAATTTTTTATTAAATTTTGATCTTTTATTATTTAAAATAAATTTTTAATTGCATATATAATTCAACATCCTAAAAATAAGTAGCACTCTAATTGTTAAGAATTTGTAACTTAAAATGCCATTCCAATCAATCCATAAATTCTACCAAAAAAATATACCCAAAATATTCTAAAACATATATCTATATTGTTGGAACACCTAATCCTACATGGGTAGGTGTGGAATACGAAAAGTCACAATGGAGTCCAAGTGACCTTGGAATATGAAACCAAGAGTCACACCATTGTACTATAAATGTACATCATGTATAATTGAAAAATAAGAAAGCCTCACGCTTATCTTTCATTGTGTGTTGAGTCTTTTGTGTGTGTGTTTATTCTTCTCATACACCATGTGTGTGCTTAACATGGTGCTTAACATATATAAACATTATCTACCAAAAAAATTCTAAAAAATGTACTACTATATAAATATAGTAAACAATATATATAGAATTATCATTCCATTAATGGGCCGAAACAATATATGCCACCCTTCTAATAATGTATTTGGGTAAATCTGAGGGTTGGCATATCTTATCCCACCCATTAATGAACGAATAACAAATAAATCCATGTATGTTGTTCGCCTAAAAATACGATTATTATTATTTTTTTCAAATAACGTTCGGATTAAAGATAATTTATTTCTGCGAAGAGTAGTATTTATGGCTCGACCGCCTCAACCTCAAGAAACCAAAATATCGACACTGCTACATGTGGGGTGTTTTAAGACATTTTTTTAAGACAAAAGAAATCTTTGGTCTTAAAAATTCACTTTTTATTTTAGTTATTTTATATTAAAATTTAATATCAATTGAATTGTCTTAAAGATAAATTTTAAGACAAAAATAGTGTAAGACAAAAATAGTTTGAGACAAAACTTTATATTTAAGACAAAAATCATTTGAGACAAAAATATTTAAGACAAAAACAATTTAAGACAAAAAAATTTAAGACAAAAACAGTTTGAGACAAAAATATTTTAAGACAACTTTATATTTAAGACAAAAGCACTTTGAGACAAAAAAAAATTAAGACAAAGTAATTTGAGACAAAAATATTTTAAGACAAATTTTTTTATTTAAGACAAAAGCACTTTGAGACAAAAATATTTAAGACAAAACTTTATATTTAAGACAATGGCGACTTAAGACAATGACAATTAAGACGAAACCCATTTAAGATAGTTAGCAATTAAGACAAATCATTAGCATTCCGAAGTTTGCATTGAAATATCCATGAGTGGATAATGGATATATATATATATATATATATATATTTAAATAGATATTCAAACCACATGAAATTTGATCATGTCATGATATTTATTTCTGTTATATTATATTTTTCTTTTTTCATTAAAACCACATTCTAAAAATATAATAAATAAATAGATAAAAAATATTACTTTTTGGTTGGCCACTCAAGGGGATTTGAACTTTGAATCTCATGTTTTAACATAATATAACTTCATAACAAGGTGATTGTCAGTTGAGTTACATTCCATGAACTAAAATTGTTTATTTTTTAAAATATGTGCAAACATTTAAACTAGTAATTGCACCACATGTTGGAAAGGAAACACTGTAAGGCATGAAATAGAGAAGAATTTTTACATATAAGAAATCATTGAATGATAAAAATTAGTAAGCAAAACATCATTCGAAAAAAATATTCAATGAAGAAGGCTCATTAGGTACAAGGGGTGAAAAAATGGTTTTCAAATAGTAAATTGGCATTTGACATTCATTTATGAAACATCAGATTATTCGAAAAATGTTATGGGCACAATAACATAAAAAGGTTGTTGGGGGTATAGAAATGATGCAGTTGAGTTAGTTGTTGAGGAAGTATTGCCTGATGAAGGAGAAGGCAGTGGTCCTTGAGGGAGACAAGTTGTCAGCTTCATGAGTAGGGGTTGTTGTTAGCTTAAATTTTGTGAGTTGCCTTTTTTTTGGTGTGCCACAACCTTGATCTTGTTGATAATTCATCAATTGGCCACTAATTGAATGCCTCCTCAGAGAGCTTATCTTCTAGTTAATTGAGCTCATGATAAATGTGGGTGAAGGATGACCATTCTAGCTCCTGAATGTGCGGCCAAATTTGAGACATCAGGGATTGAAGCTGCACATTTTACTTATAAAACTTGCATTAGCCCAGTCAACAACTATTTGAGATTCCTGTCTCTTGCAAACTCTTCAAATTACCACAAGCACTTTCCAAATAAAGAACAACAAACAATGATGATAACTCGACCTTTAAATTGGAACCGGGAGCCGGAGTATAGCTTATATGAATTAATTGAAATGAATTTATATACAAAACACAGTGAAGAGAAAGAATAATCAACATATAAGGAGAAACATACTTTTTTAATGAGATCACCTAGAGATTCTCTGATAATTTGAGTGGGATTTCCTTCAAAATTCCTGCAAGGTATGTTTTTGGTCAAATGTACGAAAAAAAACGAGACATTATAGCTACATAACTTGATATTGCAGGAAAAATGAATTACTTCACCCAGAAAAATTTATTATGAATATCAGTCTCATGTGATCTCAAGATGTGGGTAAAAGTGCATTGTATAAGAAAATAAAAATGTTCATGAAATTCCCATGAAAGTGAGTGCATTGATCGATTTTAAGTTTGTTGTTCCATGTTGGTCTCTCTACTGTAGAGTTGTGGGATAGTTGTATAATGTGACTAAACTATATTCAATAAATAACCTTTCACTTACCCTGATATTTGAGGAGTAGTGCATTTTTATGTGCAACTGTATGGTCTGCGATCTCCTAATTGTGAACTACGTATAACATATCTAATTGGATGTTAGCCAAAGCTTTCCATAGGTGTAACATACCCAATTTTCACCCTCTGAGGGTTGTCTTGCCCATGATCACAGACAACTTTTGATGACAACTATAATAAGGCCACTTGTAATGCTTCTTCTAGAGTTTAAAGGAAACACCTCCTTGAGGAAAAAATAGATAAATAAAACAAGAAAAAATGTTTTAACAATTTAGTTAGAAAACAACTAACAACCCTCTTGAGGTGGAAAATTCCAGCCCAATTGAAAGAAGCGAGAAAACTCAAGGTAGTATAGAGATAAATCAGGACAATTGTGCAACTTTTTCAAGGATGCAACAAGAACTTTTTCTGTACATAATAAGAAAATATTTGCAAACGAGAAGAAACCACAGTGGGCATGCACAAGAAGAAAAACCAAAGAAATCAAATTCAACAAAGGAAGCACAACTACCACTCCAAACTTGCTTCTCTAAAACACATACAACCACAATAAATCCCACTGAAGCTTACAAATTTATCAAGCCCTAATTAACTTACTAACAAATTCAACAAGCCAACATGCTACAATTTGTTGAGTCACCCCCAAATCAATTAGTAACTATTGCATGAAGGTACATTTGTTTTTAATTTTATTTAAAAGGTTGAAATTCTCTCAAGAGCGTATAGAATATATCCAAGAGCTAAAAAAATGGAAATTTTGCCTACCTCCACAAGGTATCATCACACCTGGATAGGTGACAACATACAAGTCTATATCTTCTACCTCTAAGTCTCAATGGCACTTCAACATGTCAATAACATACTTACAACAATGCTTAATGAGTTTTGTCTATTAGCTAAAGAGATGTACATCCATCCATCCAAAAATAAACATCTCAATTAATCCAACACCATAAATTGTGCTAAATAGTTCATCATGTTATTTCAAATATTACAATATGGTCTTATACTAGCTCACATATTCCTTGAATATTTGAAAGCCAAACTACCTTAGCATAGTAGACCAGAAATATTTGTACTCTAAAAGACAAAAAAAGACAACAAAATAAAATAGGAACTTTAACTCTAATCCAAACACTTCATTCTTAGCAACATGATATCTAATGAAGATGATACGTGGAAAAAAAGGCTTCATATATTGTCTATCACATGTCAAACCAAGTGAACAAACACATGCATAGAAAACATCAGAAATAGGGTTCATAGATCGACTTGTATTATATTGTTTCAAACCCTTCTTGTCTCCTTCAAGGGGGTTTCTTGAGGTCTTCAAAAAGACTTCCTTTTGCTAACCAAATGGATTGTTTCTTTCACACATGTATGGAAACGTTTTTTTCCAAATCATATTGTAATAGATTCATAAGGTGATATTATTGATATTAACTACACCTTATTTGGAGACATCATTTTTATTGTAGGGGTTGGTACCTTTCAATTAGATGTGGTTGGTGATGTGAAGACTACTCAACCTCTAGTAAAGATTCATACTAACTCTAACAATCTTATGGATGCTTGTTTACAAAGGGAGAGGCCTCTAAACTTAACTCATTGGATTATTTGTTTGTTCATGCTAATTATTGTTCTCAACTTTCCTTATCCAAGGGGTTGAGACTATTTGCTTCATTTATTTTACATGGCCCGGTGAAAGAAGAAGAATGGATATTATCTCCACATATTTTCCATTTCGCTAAGTAAAAAATAAAAAGAGTAAAATTCTATAGCCATTAGACTAATATCCTCTTGATACACCTTTAGTGAGCTATGCATAGCTCTCACCTATCACTGTAGCTCAATGAAATGACATCTAATAGCTCCAACACACCATTATAAATGGCCTAGTTGTGAATTTGTTGTTAAATTATTGCCTCCAAATGTTCAATTATCATGAATTTTGGGGAGGGGGATCTTTTGGTGTATTGAACGAGGCAAGGGGACATAAGGGTAGCATGGATGGGTAGAAGTGAGAGGTTCAAGCATGGTTTACTGAGATCTATAATCTTAACATTAGAGGATGAGAAGGAACCTTAGGGCCGTATGGCATAGGGGCTACGGGACCTATAGGTAAGGCGATGAGAGAAATTGATAGGGGAAACCCCAATAGTTGTGACAAGGGGATTAGGGGCCACATTATCACGACCCATACGCACTTAACCCATAACCACTAAAATACCTATCCATTTAACCCCAAACCCACAATCCCTTAACCCCTACATCCATAACTCATAACAAATTAACCCCTTGATCCCTTAAACCCAAAGCCACTAACCCTTTAACCCCTAACCCCTAACTTAGAATCCTTGAACCCCATAAACCCTAATCCCATATCCTCTTAAACCTTGACCCTTAACCCATAACCCCTAACCCCTAAACTCATTAACCCCTAACCCCTTAACTCACTGACACCTAAATACCATAACCCTTAGGCATTTAACCCCTAAATCCCCTGACATGTAAGCCCTTGATGGTTAATCTTTAAACCCTGAATCCCTTAACCACTAAGCCATTAACCTCTAACCCTTAAACCCCCTATACCTCAACCCCCTAACCTCTAAATCCCATAAGCCCTAACCCTTTACCCTTTACCCTTAACCCCTTGCTCCTAAACCCTTAAACCCCTTAACTCCTAGAACCCCTTATCCTTTCTCCCAAACCATAGGTACTCCAACACTAATATTCTTGGGCATATTATGCCTTTTCCTATGAACTGCTCCCAATACAACCTATAAGAACTAGTAGGGTCCAAGGAAAAGAGCTACAAGTTCCCCAAATCCGATCTACATTTTATGGATAATCACACTTCCCCCAAATTTCCTCCACATATTTGCCTTGGTGTATTTGGGTTTGAAAAATACATAGGATACACAAGTAATCCTAATCATAAGAATCAACTTTCCTAATGACTAGGAGGCCTTAAAAATCAAACAACATCTTAACTTATGCCTAAAATTACTAAAATTTCCTATCCCAAATATGAAATTAGAAATTCTACAAAATTATAGGGCAAGAAGGAAACCAATTTCCTCTTCTATAAATCTCTAAGACCTTCTAGAGGACAAATACAAATTTTGAAATAAATTGTTGAAATTATGCTTTTGCATCAATAGCTACCAATGTATCCTTGTAGGCCACCCCCTTTAACAATAGTAATACCAATGTCATTTACCTAGAAGGAACTCCTTACATAATTCTCTCTTAGATCCCCTTAATCCATTGCAATGATTGTCTTTGATGCCTACCTAGTTGCAAGCACATTTTAAAGCAATTTAGCATATTCCTAGTTGAGGATTTCGATAAGTATGTGATTTTGTTGACATCTTGTGACTGTCCCGTATGTGAATATATAAAACCATTTTTTTTTTACCAGTTTAAGGACTGATACCATCAGGTGTGTGTGCTAACATGGATGGAATGCTAACTACATGTTGCATATATTGTAATGTAAATGAATAATCTCTTTTGGAAAAGGCTCCACTCATGATGCCATTTCGCAAATGCTTGCACTCACCAATTGTGGTCAGATTTTAATGTGACATGTTCTCGTAAGGGTAAACCTATCCATCTCTTTCAATGCACACAACACACATGTTGGCTTGATCTTGTGCTTGTTGTGGGGAAAATGTTGTTGCAATGGAACCCCCAAATCAGATTTATTTGGGTTGACCCTGATTTGAAAGGTATATTTATAAAGGTTCTGCACAGTACGTATATAAAAAATATGTCGGGTTATCCATAAATTTACTGAGAGAAACTCCCCAACACAACAAGTAGAATACTTTTTGCAGCCAAAGAGATTAATTGTTGCTAGTTATTTTTCAAAACTAGTACAAACTATAGAAAATCCAAAATGCCTCATTTTTGGGCTATCAATATAGTATCCATTTAAATAGACACAAGCATAGGTTAATAAAATATACCTAACACAATCTCAATGAAATAATGTGAGTAGAGAGAGCCACAGTTATATATCTGGTTTAGTCAAAAATGGATTGATATCTTCCTCAATGTGGACTGCCAACTTGTTTTCCACTTCTTCAATCAGGTCATGGTTGTCTTGGATGCCCTTGTGACAGTCTAGAACTACCAACTCCAATGCCATAAACTTTATCCTAGTGATCTCCATTTGTTTGTTTAGTTCTTTCAGGCCCTTCTTGTTCCTGATTTCTCTCTTCCAATTTATAAACACATACAAAAAATCATTGACGGACCTCTTGTTTTAATGCAATGGATACAACGTAAATAATTCTCCATGGACAAAAATTCTCGACGTCCCAAAATGGCTACAACGTAAATACTTCTCCAATGGCTACAACGTAAATGCTCCCTTGTGTTTCCTTGACAGTCCCTAACACTTCCTAGCACATGTTGGCACACCCTGGCACCTGGCACATCTTGGATGCATGTCGCCCTGACACTATAACATGACTTAGCATTGGCTATCATACCATGTTACTCCCTCCTCGAGACACCTAGAACTCGCTAACACTCCCTGTCACACACTCTTATTCATTCATTTATGCATTTTGATCTAGTGCTCTGTTATGTTTTCTTGGCACTCCCTAACACTCCTTAGCACACATTGGCACACCTTGGCACTTGGAACTTTGTATGCTTCCATAGCACTCTAACATGCCTTGGAAATTCCTAGAATACCATTTCACTCCCTTCTTAGCACACCTGGAACTGGTCGATACTTCATTTCCATGCATTTGAAACTAGTGCTCCCTTATGTTTCCCTGACACCTGGCCCTCACACTCCCTAGCATGTGTTCATGCCACACCCTGGCACCTGGCACATCTTGGAATGCCTATCATGCCTTGGAACTTCCTAGCATGTGTTAGTACTTCTAGGAATTTCCTGCCACACCTTGGTATTCCTTAGCTTTCATGTTGTCATAGATAGCCTTACTTTTTTTGCGACTTGGGAACCCAACCAAGTCATTTGAAAATCAATGTTGTGCCCAACCCAAAGTTTCCCTTTGTCTGAAACTAATTTTTCCAACCCTTTATGTAACCTTAAGCTTACCTCTTACAAGTCTTATTTTGGCCTTCTCCTAACACGCTTTATCCTTGAGACACTTGGAATTCGTTGACACTACTTGGCACACACTCTTATTCGTTCATTTCCATGCATTTTGACCTAGTTCTCCCTTGAGATGTCCTGGAACTCCCTGATACTCCTCAACATCCTTTGACACTTTCTGGCATATGTTAGCATGCCTTTTCAATCCTTGGCACACAACGACACCCTTTAGTTATCATGCCCTCACAATTACCCTTAATTTTTTTGGGACTTGGGAACCCAACCAAGTCTTGCCTTGACTATAACAACTTGACCAAGTTACAATTACTACAACTAGATTGTGCCTTGTTCACCTAAGAAATGACTATAATCCCTAACCCATTTAACCCCCTAAACCCCTAAACCTTTAACCCATTTAACCCCCTAAACCCTAAACCTCTAAACCCCTAACCCCTAACCCCTTAAACCCTAATTCCCGACCCCTAACCCATTTAACCCCCAAAATCGTAACCCCTAAAATCCTTAACTGCTAAATCCCCTAACCCATAAACCTCTAAACCCCTAACACATTTACCCCCCTAAACCTCTAACCCCTTAACCTGATCTAACCCCTCAACCCCTAACCCCTAACCCCTAAAATCCTTAACTGCTAAATCCCCCAACCCCCTAAACCTCTAAAACCATAAACCCATTTAATCCATAAACCCTAAACCTCTAACCCTTAACCCCCAACCCCTTAAACCCTAATTCCCAACCCCTAACCCATTTAACCCCCTAAAACCCTAAACCCTAAACCTCTAAACCCCTAAACCACTAAACCACTAGCACTTAAACCCCTAACCCCTTAACCCATAAACCCCTAAACTGTTAATGATTAACCCATAACCCAATAACCCCTCACCCCTAACCCTTAAAATCCTTAACTGCTAAATCCCCTTAGCCCTAAGCCCTTGGAGAGGGTCTGCTCAAGGAGGATCATTCTAGGAAATTTTTGTATTTCATCCATACAAACAACAATCTAAACCGTGGAAGATGATCACTTCACAATAAATCCATACTTGTTTGACATATCGGGCTAATAAGTTTACTCGTTGCCTCTCAATCAACTAGTTAATTTATGTATGCTTGTAATTGTAAATGGATCTTCTAACTAGCACAAGCTTTACTTGTAATTTATTAAATCCATTATAGGCAAACACCTTATTATGGAAGCATATTTGGTTTAAACCTCTACCCCTCTAACCCCCCTTCAACCCACCAACAATATGTGGATGACACTCTTCTTATGGGCTCTCCCTCGGTCAAAGAAGCCCTTTCCTTCCAGAATATTCTTGTTGATTTTTCCCAGGCCTTTAGCACCTCCATCAATAAATCCAAATCAAAACTCTTCTTCTTCAATACCTCCTAGACCATTCAACTCAACATAGCTCGCATTATACGCTTTCAGCTCAGCCCCTTCCCCTCCAAGTACCTCAAAGTTTTCATGACTGATAAGCCCCTGGCCAAAGCCAACTGGGAATCTCTGGTCACCAAATTGAAAACAAAAAAGATTTCCAATTAGACTTTCGGGTCCTTAAATCTCCCGGGCAGATTAGTCTTGGTCCGCTCAGTCCTGCAAGCCATTCCTCAATACTAGTACTCGATCATTGCTACTCCCAAATATATTTCAAACAAAATCAAAACCATTCAAAGAGACTTCTTATGGAAAGACAAAGAGAACAAGGGAAAATGGGCCCTAGTAGCCCGGGGAAAAATCTGCAGACCTAAAAAAGATGGGGGGCTTGGTCTTAGAGACCCAGACATGTTGGGAAAAGTTCTAGGCGCCAAAACCTGGTGGAGATGGATCACCAGCCCCAACACCTTCTGTGCAGCACTCTAGAAGGAAAAATATGCCCCATCTCACAACCTGAAGTCTCTAATCAGGCTCTCTAGCAACCTCAAAGGTTCCTCGGTCTGGGACCAAGCTTGGGAGAATAGAGGAATGATCCAAAACCATTGCTTTTGGGAAGTTCGAAATGGAGGGATAACATTGTTTTGGGATGGTGCATGGGAGCAACGCCCTCATCTCAATCAAGACTAATTCCAACAAATCCCAACTCATATGGATATCCACAACAAAAGGCTTATCAAATATTTATGGAAAAACAAATAAAACACTGAATGGAGGGAATGACTCGAGGCCCTGGAATGGGTCCAGCAAAATCACCCTCAGGATTGGACTAACCTAGCTGATGAGCTAAGGAAAAGGCAGGTTCAAAGGGACGATGAGCCAGACAAGCTAAGATGGGGCTCTAATGCGGCTGGCCACTTCAACATAAATGAAGCCTATGGCCTCTTATCGAACTCCACTCACATCCCCACAAACAACAAATGGAACACTCTCTGGAAGCGTAATCATTGGCCCAAAATCTTGCTCTTTCTTTGGTTTGTCATGCACAAAATCCCCGCATATTATTCTCTCCAAGCTCTTTCCAATTATTAAATCCCCCTATTTGAACAAATGTTTGGTATTCTCCAAGCTCTTTCCTATGAATTATTCTTCATTGTTGCTGGAAAAGCCACAGGAGTCAGTATATATGAATCTTGTTGTGCCTTGATGATCTCAAAAAATCCCTCTAACCCCTGCTTGCCCTGGATTTCCTTTCGAGGTTCCATCAAAGTTGAGTTTGGTGAAAACTTCTAGAGGAGGTTTGAAGATCCTGATGGTGTCCCCTATGTCAGGGATAACTTTCCAAGAAGCTGGGGAGACCATGCTAGGCGCTAAGTGGAGGCCCTGGAGAATTATTGCTTCTTGAGGAGCAAAAATCCAGTTTGAGTTAAGTTTAACCTAGATTTTCTAAAAGGATGTCTTATCCCATAGCGTTCCCAGCCCTCCTGAGGCGCCTCTAGAGGAGACTGCGACAACTCCCCCTTTTCCCCAAAATTGTTTGCTTTTATGGAGAAAGTCCATTTCATCCATTTTGGTCTCCTGGATGAGAAGAATGTCAGGGCTTTCCAACCTTACTAGAATTTTCATTGCTTCTTCTTTTAGGTTGCTACCCATCCCTCTACAGTTCCAGAAGATGATCTTCATTACTTCCTTTTTTGAGATGAGAGGGCTCCTTTAGAGCCCTGGCTTTGATTTCTATGTGCTTTAGGGTTTTTTGCCAACATCTTTTCTAGGGTCAGCTAGGTCCCCTGCAGCTTCTCCTTGTAGGTTTCTTGTTCTCTCTTTTCCCTGGAGGATTTTCATCCCCTGGTAGATCTTCTGACTGAAGTTTCGGAGTCCCCAATTTCTCCTTCTTCGCCCGACTCCTCTGAATCCTAATCTTCCCCTTCAGGGACAGAGTCTTTGTCTTTCAGGGTTCCTCCAGGATATTCGCCTATCTTCAATGTTGCTAGGGTTTCTTGCATTTGGAGGTCATTTTGCATGTTTTGTGGATCGATTTCTTGGACTTCCTCTGTCTCTGAACTCAAGGCTTCAAAGCTGTTCTCTTGGCCTTTCTGGGAGGGTTTGGTTTTAGGAATGCTCTCTGTGGGTGCTGAACTTCCCTTTGCTTTCTCCATTGGCCCTCGCTTAAGGCTTGTTTTGGGATTCTTGGCTTGTTGCCATCCTTCTTCTTTCTCCTTTTATGGGGCTGCATTTTTGGGAAATTTCTTGGCGAAGTGGCCATACTCATGACATCTGCGGCATTTGAACGATAGCTGTTCGTAATCTAATTTTTGCAGATGGTACCAATTTCCCACCGTTAGCTTGATGGCTTATGACAGCCCAACTTCGAGGTCCACCTCCACGCAGATTCTAGCGCAGTCATATTGGTCTTTGTTATTAGCTCTGTCTATGAATTTCCTGAGGGCATTTCCGATTTGCGACAAGGATTCCTAGTTCCAGCAGTGCACCAGCAAGTTTTGGAGCTTGACCCAGGCTGGAACGACAGATGGGACATCCTCCGAGGGGTCGAAGTCCAGAGTCTAGCAATTTAGGTACAACCCTTTAGGCCCCATGAAATAGGGTTAGTTTCTGAAGATTAGGTCCTTATCCTCCTTGGTGTTGAATTCGAACAGAAAAAACCCTCGCCCCAAGAAGTATGAGGTAACGATGTTTGCAATAAGGGGCTTCCAGTTTCGAGTGATCCAGGCCTCCGTAGTTCTTGGTGAGGGCCATAAGCCCATGAATTGTCCGACTAGAGCACGGTCCGCAAGGGAAAGGGCCACTTCCATCAAACCCTCAGGTGGGAGAGCCACCGAGGGAATCTCATCTAGTCGCTCGACAAATTTGGAGGTGAGCTGCTTCTTCTTCTTAGGTTGGGAAGCGATTAGAAGCTTGAACGCCTCGACATCAGGAGGAGGAGGAGGAGGAGGTGGAGGCAGAGGAGGGTCTTGATATTCCACCATTGGGCCGAGCCCTAGCCAGGCGAGCACCCCACGCAGAACCAGAAACCCTATGCGTGACGAAGGGCAAAGAGCGATTGATTGATTATTTAAATAATTTATTATTATCATTTATTATGCTTATACATACACTCATGGATTTGAGACACCGATATTGTTCTTCCTTTTGAGTTGTGAGGACAAATTGATTCATTTCCAAGCCTTGTATTGCCATAAAGAATGGTATTTTTATTTTTCATACTATCCATATATCTCCACTAACATCTTTTTCCCTCTTTATTATTGGAGCCACAAAATTTTCTTCAAGTAACTCTTAAAGTAAGGTTTACATGTTCCAATATTTATTTCTAAACAGAAAAGAGTGAGCCAACTACTTCTTTAATTTCAAATATGATCAAGTTCGCTAGCCTCTTTGAGAACTATAAATGATTACATCTAAAGTGGAGGGGATCTTGGGTTTCAATTCAGCTTTAAGATTAGGTCAATGGGTTTGTAATCCAAAAGGGAAGAGAAGATGGTATAAGAAAATATTTTTCCATTATTAATGAGCGAGAGTTGAACTAAAAAATGATCCAGTTATTCTACTTTAAAATCTCATCCTAATTTTTTATTTATTCAAATAAATTGATTGATTTTGGCTTAATATAGATTATTCAAATAAATTGATTGATCTTGACTTAATATATATAAAATAAAATCCAATATTCAAGTTGATTTCTAAAATAATATTTTTCCCTAAAATTTAGGTCTTAATTGATTCCTAATAAAAACCGAACTTCCAAATTTTTTTTTTCACTCCAAAAAATTCATTAAACACTATGGCGCCAACACACTTCTACAACCTTTCAATTTTTTTCACTACAAAAATTTCATTTACATGCTATGGCGCCAATGCACTCGCTGCAATCGAAATGAAATCGAAATGAAATGCAGCAAAATGAAATGGCTTAGGAAGATATGTAACCCGAAAACTAAAGATTTAGATATTGAATGGAATTCCATAATCTTCGGCTTTAGAATTGAGTGGACGATATGCAAATGAAACCCTTCTTCACATAGCTCCGTCAAGTACCCAACATGGGCATGTGTTATCACAGGCTCTGTCAAGTATGCAACACGGGAATGTGGTATTTCTGGCTATGGAGGATTGGATTATGTGGAGTTATTATAGGTTTCTACTCACTTTTGTGGGAGGTTAGAAAAGGGCACAGCGAGTAAATACCTGCATGAGAGGATCGAAACAAGGCAGTCCTGATTTTTTTTCTCTGTGAGATTTCTGTCAATTAACTAGTATTGAGTCTATTAGGGTTTGGTAGCAATGTGGTGAGCAATAGCATCAAAGGGAAGAGAAGAGATATATGGTGAAGGAGCAGGTGATTACAACATCAGCACCGTAGTTTGGCTGAGGGGGCGAAATTGGTCACGGTGGCCCAAAATAATTCTGAGTATGAATGAACTCTGTCTCTCATCCAACTTATTTTTGATCTAGGATTCTTGTCAAGCTTCTTGACTGGTAAGATGCCAACGTGTCATTTTTCACTTTCCCTTCAACTCTTGTTTATTTATTTTGTGATATGAAGCCTCCTTGTAATGGGATTTTGGTTGCATGCTAACAAGAGACACCATAATAGAGCTTACAATATATTTTTGTGGACGAAATGGAAAGAGACAACATAGTATATCTTACACTTGATTTTTTGGAAGAAATGCCTAATAAGACAATGTTGGATGCATTCCCCATCTATTTCCAATGTAATAATCTCAATATTTAATCAATAAATCCTCATTGGTAAATATTTCCATGCTTAGGTATCTTTATTTCATTGTTATTAATGCGCTCAACCTGCTTTGACATCACTTAAATGTTCTCAAGTTTAAAAATGGAAGAAATGGAGAAAAGTAAGAGGAGTAGTAGAATGCTCTTCTCCTTTGTTTCCAGTTATATCTGTGCACAATAGCCAAAAATAATAAAAATATGTAGGATTGGTTGAGTATCGAGTAGCAGGCTGAGTGTCGAGTAGCAGTCATAGACTACATTTTATATTTGATTTTTCGTCGTGATGTGTTTTTTTGTTTCATTTTAAATTATTATTTTATGTGCTAGTGAAGCCGAGGGCTTAACTAAAACTCTCTGCTTATTAGAAACCCACATTCTCATGGGAGAGGTACACATTTTCATAGAAATTTCATGTATTTGTGGATGGATTGTACTTACTTCTCTTCAAAAATTGGTGTCAACAACTATGAAAACCAATCTACTCTGAACAAGATACAACTAATCAACTAGCTGATGTAGCGCGCTTCACAGCTCCCTTTGGTTGTACGGTGTACCCAGAACACATTTTCTTGTCCTTCTGTTCCCAATCTGCAAATCTGCCTCTATTAATGGATCTTTCTCCTTTAGGTCACTGAACACAACTCTCCAATTTTCCATCTATTTGATCATTAGTCCATCAACGAATCAACACATAGGGTCTTCTTTCGGTTTGTTCACAACTCCGCTTGTGAACAACTACTAGGCTACCCATTGTTGCTCCTTAACTCTTAGGGACTTATTCCCTCTATTTTCTTCCTATGCCACTCCAATGAGGAAAACTTAGGGCATGGAGGGCTGCCCTCTATCACTGCAAGATGTCCTTCTCTTCAGTAAACTTGGGCTCAACAAATGGTCCACTTGGCTTCATTATTTTTCCCTTCAAAGAGTCAACTCCTGACCTCTCTTCTTCTACCATTCTAACAAATTATCTTTGTCCTTCAAGAGGTTTTACTTAGGGCTTGGAGCAAGCCACTAAAACCCTCCCAAAAATGTTCCTTTTGACTGCTCAAAATCTGTCTTAAACTAGGACAATCAACCATCTAGAAAAACACCAACTTAGGAGAACACTTACCTTTGATTTTAAGACACCTTATTCTTCTTCTCTTTCACAGTCTTGTGCACTCATCAAACCTGAGATTTTTGGCCTGGTTAGTGCACTACAACAACCCTCCATCTTGCCTCAATTCTCTTCTAAAACTGTGCTGGAACCTTCCCTAACAGACTACCTTATCTACCATCATACTCAGCCTTCCCATGAAACTTTGCTAAGTTGTTTTGTGCCCTCAAAAAAAAACTTTTGACCTTCAAACAAACCACTGCAGGGCTTCAGTCCTACCTGCAATCCAACAGAACTCTCGACCCCTGCTCCTTGAAGAGTTCAAATTTCCAACATGCACAAATCAGACATTTTCCCAAGCGGCTGGCCCTCTTCTCTAACTCAGACCTGCAATGGACACAAATAGATCCAAAAACCAACCCCTTGTTGCTTCATCCTTGTCCTCTTAAGTTGTGGCTACTTCAAATGATCTCCTCTTATGATGATTCACACTTGGTTAGGTGAGAATGAGGCTCCTTCTCACTCTTATATATATGAATCTTCTCATGGAAACATCTTTCCCTTAAGGTCATGACCTAAGTCAAGGAAATTTTTCTTTTTGTGCTACAAGTCCACAAAAAACATTAAATAATTATTATCTCAACTTCTAGAGCTCCTTTCTTGGTGCTTGAAGATTCCCCTTGCTCCTCTAACGGTGCTATTCCATCTCCAAGGGTCAAACCATCAAATATCTTCTTGGTTTTGGGCCCGCTCGTTTGGATGTAAAACCTCAAAGCTTGGGTTCTTAGCTCACAAGTGACTTTGTGATGTCAATTCCTCCACAACCCTATCCCCTAGGGTTTGGAGTACCTCCCAAGAAATGAATCTCAACATTTTTCATGAAACTTAAAGTACCCAACCATTCAAGTTGGCCCATCAGTTTTCTCTCACAACACACACTTGTGGGTGCATGCGTTTACATGTGCATGTGTTCATTACAAGAAAAAAACGCATATATTAAAAGGTAAAACAAATACATTACATGATAGATCGTTTGAAACTTAGAAACATTCCCAAATTTGGAAAATGATTCTTGAACCTCATAAACATTCCCAACTTATGCATGATACCATTGATGGTCTCTCCAGCTGGGAATTGTTGATTTCCCATGGCACTCAATAATCTGTTTTGGGTCTTACAATCTCTGACACGAACACACCCAAATGCCACATCAATACTACTTTGCACAGTGGAAAACATTAGCAGTGAATCAACACATACACAAGACACAAATTTTTCTTCCTAACACATATGCTGGTCCTTTTTCTTCCCAATTTGCAGCTCAAAAATCTGTCTCTATCAGTCAACACAACTTCTTTAGGTCACTCAACACAGGTTCAACCAAATCTATGCTCTAGCTGCTCCTTAGTTCATCAAGGATGTCAACAGATAGGGTTTTCCTTGTGCCCACTACTTTCTCCACTGTTTCTCCACAAAAGACAAGTCTTAGGGCAATGGAGGTTGCCTACTTTCCACTGAATATGACCTTTGCAATATAGTGAACTGGGGCTTTACAATAAGCCCTCTTGGTTGCCCTTTTCTCCTTCAAAGGATCAACCTTTAAGCTCCAATAACTCCACCTCTCCTATCAGCCTTGTAGTCCTCAAGGACTGAACTTAAGGCACAATAGGGTAACTTCGAATATCCCTCCAACCTCTTCTTAAGCTGCCCACACAAACTTTCCAAAAGACCTCACCACCTAGAAACACATCAACATGGAAGAAAAACAAACATACCTCTACAATGGATGACTTCCACTACCTTAATTCTAGTCATACTGTGCACCAAATCTTTAGTTTTCGGCCCTTTGGTTAGGGCACTTGTTCAACAATACACTAGCCCATATCTCGACCTATAAATATCCATCAAAACCCGTGAAACCCTTCCTCTTCAAGCCTCCCTTCACTGCACTGTAACTCGGCCTAATACATGTTGTTCCAAGGTTATCTACCTCTGTCCATATCTGATATAGGGTTTCGACCCTCCTGTAATAGGCACAGAAATGTTCAGCCTGATTCATAGAGAATCACATTATAAAAGTGAGGACAAAACTACCCTCAACCTCAGCCACCAACTGCCCAAACTTGGCATGTACCAATCACAGAAAAAGACATAAGAAACTCAGCTCCTTCGTCCTTTGAAAAGGCTCCTAAAGGCTGTGGTTGCTTCAAAAATTATTCTCCTATGATGTGTTTCTCTTGTGATGTGCCAAATTAAGTCAAAACCCTCTTCTATTTATATACTACTTGGGTGCAACAATCAGCCCTTAAAGGGAATGTCTACAAACCAAGCTGACCTGAACTTTTATGTCATTTATCCCACTCATATAAATAAAAAAGTATTTTCCTTCATTTTAACAATGCTCCCATAGTTGCAACTTGTATTAGTTTCCGATTTTTCAATTAAGGGTGCCACACATGTAACCATGCTTGCTTTGGGTGCAAGACCCCCCCACTTGGGTATTTTGTCCTTAAAGAGCTTTTGTGTTGCCAACTCACACAAGCCAAGTACCCAACGATGTGGAGTACCTCCGAAGCTACAAAATTCAACAGGGCAACTCTCAAATCTCATCAAGTGCAACCCTTGCATGCTCAACAAATTGAAGTCATTATCCAATCTCCTGTAAGGTAACTCATCAAGGCAATGGCTCTTATCATGAAGGTCACAGAGAAGTTTGGAGGCTTCCCACCGCCTGCCTTTATTACAATTCATATCCATACCAATCCTATAAGTGATGTAATTAGGCACCATGCCATGATCTACCATGTCTTCAGGAGCTTTATTGGCATCCTGTAGTCTTCTTTCGAGTGAAATATTGTTGACAAAATCATTATAAATGTGCTTATTAGGAAACAATCATTTGTAGAGAATATCTTTATAAAAATCTGAAGCTTCTTTTGTCCTACCTTTATCACACAGCCCTTGAATGATGTAGTTAAAGGTATATGGATTTGAGCTACATACTTACAAACCCATTTTTCAAAAAAGACTTAACTTATTTGATTTCTAAAGCTATGGAGTAGCTTTGATAGGTAAATTCAATGTGATAATATTGGGAAAAACAGTAGCAACTTTCATCTGCTTGTACAAAGACCGAACACTACTCACCAAGAAGTTGAGGAATCACTATTCCAGGACTTCCATGGCATCTTGAAATTATAGCATAATCAAAGGAGACTGTTTGGGGGTCCCTGTAGGATGGTGATCCAATCTTGAAGATTTTCCTCATGAATAGTAGTTATGGCTTGCTAGTATGGATAATAGAAGAAATTAGAGAGGGATCCACCTAATTCTTGGTAATGTATTAAAAATTCTAGTTCTCACAAATAGGACATTTAGATAGGATATTCTCCTTTGACCTTGTGTTTTCCAAGTGTTATAGCTGGAAATTCCCATCAAGGCATTGAATTTGGTGATTGGTTTCAACCTAAACTGAGTGAGATCCTACTCAAAAATTTCCAAAAGGGATCTTGAAGGTCTACAACAAGTTTTTCCATGTATATTTAGGTTTTACATTCATCTCTTTTAGTTGCATGAAGTGCTCAATTAGAAATCCATCTTGGGTATAAGACACTCAGGGGATGTGATTCAAATGAGTTGGATGTATTTCCTATAGATCCTGTCCAATCACCTTGTTCATATCATACTTAGATAGTGGGAATTGATTTGGAGCATCTAAAGAGTACTTGAAAGTGAGGGGGGGGGGAGGTGAATGAGGAGAATCCCACCCACTAAAGAGCATGGAAGTACAGTTAATAGGATTGTGAGTGAAACTTGTGAGTTATTGAGTTTGACTCTGATAAGATCCTAAATGATTTTTTCATCATATTCTTGATTCAAACTCAGTTTGACCAAGTTTGATCAAGTTATACTTACTCCATTTGACCTCTGCTGGGCATGTGTCAAATTATTTTCATAACTTTGTATTTTGTAATTGTGGGTATTTCCCAAGTTTTTGTCGAATCCATTTGGAAAAGATGTTTAAGTCCATGGTCAACTAGTGAACTTGAGCCTCCGTTTGTGAACACAAATTATACATGACAACCATTTTATCAGCCCAAGAAAAAATTTGGTAAATATCTCAACTCCTCATTCTGCAGACATAAATTATACATGATTTCCTCGTTATCAGCTCAAGAAAAATTTGATCAATATCTCAACTCTTGAATTTAATATTTTTACAATATTTCCAGTGACTAAAATAATTGTCCACACTTAATAGTTCATATTCTTTTATTTCCCAACAATGTGGCCTTCCAAGTAAGTGGACCTATTGAAAAGTGACCATAGAGATCCATGGCTCAATTCCAAGCCACTTTTTAGCTTTTTCCTTCCTAGAAAATAAAAAAAGATATTAGTTACAACCTGGCCATAGAATCCACGTGCAAGGGCTATTATTAGATATCACATGTGTTGGGCAAGAGAAAGGCTACCATGCAACAAAGACCATACAAAAATGACCTTTGGATCTAGAGGGGCATTCCAGATTTTGTTCAAGGCTTGTATAAGCAAGTATAAATTCTATAAAGTCCCAAAAATTTATTTATAATTGTATTGTTGCATCTAAAGTTGGTTTCTGATTGAACCATTTTTTACCCATCAATTTCTGACAAAGGATTTTTTTACTATTTCACACCCTATACTTATACCAATTATGTAGAGGATTGATACTGATCTTGGAAGAGACAGTATTGGAAATAATATTTTTGTCATTTTTCAAAATTAAACTTAACTGAATGTTTTAGGTGAAAGTCTTCCTTAATTTGTGGCCTTTCAATTTAATTTGTTCTCTCAGGGGATAAATGTCCTTTAGCATTCTATTTATCCTTTTGAGAAAAAGGCAGGCTGATGAACTGCAAGTTATTTTCCAGTGGTTTGTTGTCATATTCCAATTCTTAATAGTCTGGGTTACAAATGAGCTTTATATTTTAAATTGGGCTGGGATAAGCCCCCCATCTAGCGAGGGATGATTATGGTCCTTAGGGGTGAGACCATCTTGATCATTATTTGGTTCAGGATTTGGAATGACTAGTCCATAGGCCATAACAATAATTTCCTTGCTTAGATTCTTCTGAAGGTTTCTTTGTCTAGATATTTCAAAAGGAGGATGTGGATATTTATCACTCTGGCATGGTGGAGGCCTGTTGTACAAACACTGTTTTCATTCTTGTATAGCCTGTTTGGGATGAGTTGAATTGTTGGAGAGTTGACAAGTAACTCTCTGCTCATGGTGCAAGGGGAAGTCCATAAATCTTGCAAGCGGCCATATATGGTGCAAGGGGCCATAAATATTTTTCTAGAGAATTTTTGGGTGCCAACAAACTTCATGATGCATCTGCTAATTACTATGAAAGCAATCCTAACCTTGTTAAAGATGGAGTACAACTCTTTAAAAATAGGCTAATTTTCTATTCTTGTTCCATGTTGTATAGTTGGTCATTACCCAAATGTTATGTAGCAATACATCACGGTAACAATGGAACAACTGCAACAACATTACATGCTAGAGTACCCCATAGTGATAGTGGAACAACTGCAGCATCATCACATGCTAGAGTACCCCAGATAATTTTTCCTTTCATACTAGACCAATTTTATTGGGTTGAATGTATGAATTGGGTAGGGGTTGCACCACCACCATTAAAGAAGCAACATCTTATCCCATATAAAAATGAAGATAGTACTATGGAAGCTGCAAATCCCCTTTTGACTCAATCCATATGGCTATGGCCGCTGAAATGAAAGATCATGTAGTTGATATTGCAAAAATAATTTGTTTTGAGGATGGTGTTGAAAATGATATAAATATTTTTTTAAATAAGGTCAACATTTCAGGAAATAGGATGTTTTGAAAATTGAGGGTTAGGAATTAAAGTCATACCAAATATGTTGGCGATATTTGGTCCTAGTATGATACTCTAAAGATTTGTTAGGATCTCAGCGTCATGCAGGGTCATGATTTTGCCTTATGGAGCCACTTTAACATGTGAACACTTTCTAATCACGGTTGTGTGTAGCTCTGCAATGCATTGTGCTTTTGGAGTCAGGATTTGGTAGCTATATGCATGGGAGTCTTTGGAATATGAGTCTAGAAGGATTGATGATTGTTAAATTTTTACTATCCTAATATATCTTGGTTTGGTTAGGCTTGGGAGAAAGTCAGAGTATATTTGTTTGGCTGGACTTAGGGGTAAGTGAGAGCGCCATGAAAGAGTCAAGTTTTTTACTAGAAAGTGTTTACCTTCTCAATAAACTTGAAGACAAGTGATATTATCATGGATTTGTTGTACTTGGGAACCAAGTGAGAGTTGTCATGAAAGGATCAAGTTTTTTATTTGTGTTTACCTTCTCAGCTAAGTTAAAGACCAATAACAAATTTGAGCTCATTTGGTATTTATTTTCTCAACTTGGATGCTTGGGCCAAAAAATTGTATCTAAATTATTGCCTTAGTTTCATATCAACTGATACTGCTTATGTCCTTTCTGATAAGAATACATTTTCTGAAAATTTAGTTATTGTTACAAATTACAATCGGTGAACAGGGTTTCATAGCTAAAAAATATGATTTTGAAACGTTAAGTAATTGGGGACTATTTAAATGTATTAATAAAATATGACACTTGGTGCAAAACACAGCCCAAAATAAAAAAAACCTTCAGATTTCCTTTCCCATCCAGGAGTAGGATTTGAGGCTGCTCACCAAACTGAAGCCAATTTTACACCAAATTTCATCTTGGCACAAAAAATTAACTAAACTCTTCGAAGATCATATGGAGTCCATATATAAAGATTAATTGTCATAAATTGGATTGTTTCCATCCTTGAGAGTTTTAACCATATAATAAATTTGTATATTAATCTTTGATCTATTTGTGTTAGTGATTATTTAAACTGTTTGACTTCTGTAAAAATGCCTTGTTTTGTAGAATACCAATAAATCAACAATCCAACCATTTTTTGGACACAACCTTTACATATATGATGTATGCAATAGCCCTTAAGGAAGAAGATTCATTCTAATCTTAGAACCCTCGACCATATAAGCATTAGATTTAATGTCCAATACATGATCTGTCATTGATCCACCTAGTACATGGAATCTATCACTGTTTTTCCTGCTCAAAACCAAGGACTGCATCTATTAGTTTCTAGGGCCAACTTTCTTAGCTCTGGTTTTGTATTTCTGTATCTCCAATTAGTTTCATATTTTCCAAAATAGGTGGAATAACTTGGATATCATCTCTATTCATACGGTGCCACCGTGTCCTTCATTTTCATATGTGTAAAGATTATTTTAAACAGTCGATGATTTCCAAACTTAGACAACCAAGTTGGATGGCTCACTAGAGAGAGATTCTATGAAGATTGAATATTTACTTAAGAATTTGTGATAATTTTATATCCAATTTATAAAACCCCAAGCATGGACATTTATGGATAGCCTTTTGATATATGAAATGCTTAATGCAAAAACAACCTAACAAGTTTAGGTTTGGAACTAGTGCTAATGGTGGGGAAGAAGAAGTTTCACACCATTTCAAGGAGGTAAGTATTATGCTAATTCTCAGAAATGTACAATTGGGATGGTAACTTGCATTAGAAAGGGCTTGAATCATATCCGTACTCACATTGAGGTCAAATGGGTACCTAGTTGATGTGGTGCAGTAGTCTATGCTACACTTTTCATGCTAACAACTTGCAAGGGATGTGTAGTGTATTGTGTTTTTTCTACTGTTAATGTTGATCCTATTATGGACAAGTTTAAACTGTTTAGCTTCTCCTGTCTTATGTAAAACTGATATGATATCTATTATATGAGTATGTTCTTGATGTAAGTATCACACACAGGAAGTAAGGCCTCTATCACATTCCACTATTGGAAATGTGAGATCGAGGAAGAACTGTGAATACGGTACATAAAAAACACCCAAGAGAATGATCCAATGTTTCAAGGGAGCCCAATATTTAGACAATTACCCTATATGTGTCTTCCTTGCCACGTGATCTAGCACAGGTTTAGTTTTACCCATCTACTTCCATAAGTCCAGGAAACTTACTATTTTATACTTAATGACACTAGTGATTCAGAATCTCAATATTAGTAGATGTAGAAAATCAATAGCCCTACTACCTTGCTGGATTCCCCTGTTCTGCTCTCTAAATCTCAGGTATGAACAAATCAGGTTTCGCGATGTTTTTTTGAATAATCACAATGATTACCAAATTTCAGAATATGAATATGTCGTTACAGAAACAAGTATTCAATTGTTTTCTTCTTTTCTAAAAAGGCAGAGAATGTTACTCTGTTACTCATTTTCAAGAGTCCAGTTAGATTTTGTACATGTCAGACCTGAGATTGATAATGCTCTAGAGAGCTCTGTTGGAAGTAAAAAGGAAATCTTCTACAACATCCTATTACATGTACCTCTGCAAATTTTTGCAGCTTCTCTTCAAAAAATAAAAAATTACCTCTGCCATCAAGTTTCCCACAGGCCTGTAAAGATGAGCAGTCCAGTCACACCTGTATGAGTGTTCAGTTTTTCTTAGACCGGAAGAAGCTAAAACTCCAATATGCTATGGTATCCTCTTGCTCTCAAGTAGTTTGAACACCAGAGAGCATCCATTGTAAGCAGTCACATCATAATACTCAGAACTTCAGTATGAGGATTCCTCTAGGAAAAAGTAAATTTCTTCTACCGTTGGCATTCCATTGCTTTTGAATAACCATTGCTTTTGAATTTGTTTTTACAGGGATACCATTGATTTCTTAGCTTTACAGTAGCAGATTCTCTTCTTTCCGCTACTCCACCGACCTCTTGCAACCGATACCTTCTTTTACACAGAAGGATTATTCCTTTTCCCCCTTTTTCCTTTCCATTAATTTATACATCTCTGTGTTACAGATTTCATAACCAAATCGCATTTTGTCAAATGTCTCTGCCGCAGAAGTTGTCCTTAGTGCTGAAATGTCATTCCTGAGTATTTAGAATTCATTATTTCTACTAAACCCTTCGTTTCAACCAGGGTAGGGTGAGCGGACCCTACACAGAGGAAAAACATGGTGCTCCGATGCAAATTATGTGACAGTGACCAGATTGTTTTAAGCACAAGTGCTCGATCTACTTCCTATATCCACTAGTGAGGGTTTCCCTTCTCAAGGATTGAAGGTACCTGAGGCAGCGAGGATATTAATCTGCTCTGTTACACCTGAGTTCCATTACAGTCTTAGTTTTCTGTCAGCCGAACCCTATCATAGCTGAATCCATTCCAAGAGATGACATCTCTCTTGGGCATCTTGTCAAACAGTTCTCGTGCATCATCGACTCTTCCTTCCCGAGCATACCCATTAATCATAGTAGTCCATGAAATCACATTTCTACGCTGCACATAAGGTTTAATTCTTTTTTATTTCGGTTTTATGCTCTAGAGATATGTTAACATTTGTGGTGAAAGTTTGAGCATGTTTAAAATTGTGAAGGGTAATTTCTATAAATTGGAATGGACAAGAAAAATTGTGTTGATGTCTAATTCCTATAGACTCCAACCTACAAGAAAATTTGAATATCTTGGTATTGAGAAACGGTGATCTTTGTAATTTGATCCTTATACATGTTTAATTGAATAATTTCAGTAAACATAAGAAATTTTATTGAAATTATTCTCTAACACATGGTATTGTAGAGTTTTTAAGAATAGTATGTGTATAATAAAGATTTCATGGAGGATTTCTGTCATGATATCGCAGGAGGTGATTGTGTATCGATCGTTTCTGGTTGCTCAGACATTGAAATAAAAAATGTGACATGTGGACCTAGTCACGGGATCAGGCATCTTTCTTTCCCCCTCCATCACATGTTGTCTTATATGTTGTCTTCTATAAACATTAACTAGCAATTGCATCAGGAGGTGCAAGGGAATGCCGAAAGAAAGAGGCGTGAATTATGTTGTGCTATCAATAAGGTTGTTTATTGGAAGGGGGAGGAGTTGATCAGAATTGGATAGCAGAGCAGAGGAGTTGAATTACTGGCATTTCATAGCATGGAGGCCATAGTAAGAGTATGTGAAATTACAATGTTGCTTCCACTCTTCATATATTGCATCCCATGCAGAGGTAATCCTCCTTTTTATTTACAAACATAGAATGGTAGAGGTCACTCGATATTTACAACATATGAATGCTGATGGATACTGGATGGCCTTCAAGATTTATTTATCTGTAATTCAGCAGTTGTAACTTGTAGCCCTTCTTCAGCCATTATCTGGTGCATGCTCTTTGTTGGTATGATTATTAGTGTTTATATAGATCTGAAGGATATTGATGTGATTGTAAATGTTGGTATTCACATGATTGTGCTGTGGACAAGATTTTCAAATTCTGTTGTGGGTTTGTAAATTTGTATGAGTAGGTATTCATACTGTTGTGTTGTTGATAGGATTTCTAATACTGGTTACTGGTATGGTTATGTTAATATGCTTTTCCTACAGTGGTGGCTCAACTAATAGCATGGAATTGTTTTGGATGTTTGTTGTGATGTAATTTTGGTGTCATTATATTTGTGTATGTTTGGGATTGCTAGGTCTGGCCATTTTGTTAAATGCAAATTTTAATAATGGCATTCTCATGGTTATTGGTTTTTAATACGGGTATTCACATGGTTATATTATTTTCATATTTTTTTTTTCACTTTATTTTGTGTTGTGTGAATTGTTGTAGAAAGAATAGGCAGAAGCAGGACGTTGGTGGAGCATTCACCAGCTCTGGGTGTCAACTATGGAAAGACGGCAGACAATATTCCTCCCCCATCTGCAGTAGCAAAGCTGGTTCAGAGTACAACTATTTCAAAGCTGAGAATATATGGAGCAGATCCTGCAATTCTTCAAGCCTTTGCTAACATAGGAATTGGGTTACTTGTAGGTATTAGTAATGACCAAATCCCATCTCTGAACCAGCTGGCTATAGCACAGAATTGGGTTAAGAACAACATTGTTCCTTTTGTCCCTGCTACTGATATAATTGGGATCTCAGTAGGGAATGAGGTTCTATTCAGTGGAGATAGGGTTCTGATTTCTCAGCTTCTTCCTGCTTTGCAGAACCTACACGCTACCCTTGTTGATGTTTCACTCAATCAGCAAATTTAAGGTCTCTACACCTCATTCTATGGCCATACTTTCTACACCTGCACCCCCATCTGCTGGACGTTTCAGTGAGATTTTTGACATGAAAGCCCTGCTTGACTTCCTGCAGAAGATAGGAGCCCCTTTCATGATCAACCCATATCCTTACTTTGCTTATAAGAGTGACCCCACAGATCTAACCCTGGCTTATGCACTCTTTGAGCCCAACCAAGGGTCTTATGACACAAACACTGGCCTCAAATATACGAACATGTTTGATGCTCAGCTTGATGCAGTGTACTCGGCCATGAAATATCTGGGTTACACAGATACTGATATAGTGGTGGCAGAAACGGGATGGCCATCTGCAGGGGATCCTTCAGAGACACGTGCTAGCTTGCAGAATGCAATTGCTTACAATGGTAATTTGATCAAGCATGTGACCTCCATGACAGGGACCCCCATGATGCCTAATTGGGGCATTGATATTTATATTTTTGGTCTCTTCAACGAGGACCTGAAGCCCGGACCAAACTCGGAGCGCAATTTTGGGCTCTTTAAAACTGATTCGACAATGGCTTATGATGTGGGCTTGCTACGATCTCAGGTAAAGAAATTTTTTCTTTTTCTGCTTCTTTTTTTTCATGATATGTGCAGTTGGTATTCACTGAAAGTTCAGCCCTTCATAGAGTTTGTACAGAAAGGCATTATTGTGTGGGTCCTGATTGTGGTTTGTTTTGAAGACTAGACACTCTGACATAGTTATTAATTGCATTGAGACTATAGATGTTATTTCTAATTGAACCTGTGAATGTGGCAGAGTGCAGGTCAATCTCCTGCTGCTCCACACGCTGGTGGTCTTGTTGCAGCTCCTCCTATAGGGAAAGCTTGGTGCATTGCCAAGCCCGGTGTTGATGAAAAATCTTTGAAAGGAAATTTGGACTATGCTTATGGGCAGGGCATTGACTGTAGGCCTATTCAACAAGGGGGTCCTTGCTATTTACCAAATACAATGGCGTCTCATGCTGCTTATGCCATGAATGCATACTATCAATCTGCAGGCCGGAAAAGTTTGAACTGTGATTTTGCTCAGACTGGAACTCTTACTTCCAAAGATCCAAGTATGATTGTCAAAATCTCTTTTCCATTATGCATGTCAAATTCTCTTTTCCATGCCATTAATTCTTTTTTTGAAAACTCGATTTTACTAGTCTACCAGTTCTCTGCATAGGATACTTGGATATAAAACAAGGAATTTCTCACTAATACAACAACTGTTTTTACTTTAAACACTAAAAATCCATTAGGGAAACATGATTAGAAAATCTTCGCAGATTCATTTTTTAATTTTTAATTAAGTTACTGTTAAAATCAAGGGAGGAGTAAATACTGTTTACCCTCCTTTTCATTAGAACTTGTGTAACCTTTTAGAAGGAAACACATGTTCTTACCCTCCTTTGCATTTGAACTTGTGGCCTTTTAGAAGGAAACACATGTTCTTAACCATTAACTCATTAAGGACAAGAAAACCTCCCATTCAACACTACTACACAACTAAACCTATCTATCTGACCTTAGTACCATATGTACCTAGAAGTTTCATATCTCAGGTTTCAATATTTTAGATCCATATGGTGATTTAATTGGGTTTGTGTTAACATTTATATTCAACAAGTCCCAGCTAACCGACTAAATTTAGTACATCATTACAATTACACAATACACACACAAAGAGTTGATAAATACACACCCTTTGTATAGTACAGAATTAGAATGACACACAAAGTTGATAAATACCCACCTTCTGCACTTCTTGCAGCGCAATTATCTTCCTTTGGGCATCTTGTTTGTATGTATATAGTAGAGCTCATAATTCACAATGACACACATATACAAAGAGCTGATAGAATTCTCATGCTGACATATTACAATGGCATCAATATACAACGATGATAAATTCTTGTTTGTATGTATGTAGCAGAGAACATAATTCACAATGGCACACACGTATACAAAGAATTGATAAAATTCTCACCCTGATGTATTACAATGGAATCAATATACAAAGATGATAAATACCCAGTGAAATTATCCTCCCTTGGGCATCTTGTTTGTATGTATAACAGAGCACATAATTCAAAATGACAGACACATATACAAAGAGTTGATACATTACCCACCCTGAGCACTTTTTGCAGTGCAATTATCCTCGAGCATCCTGTCTGTATATATAATAGAACATATAATTCACAATGACATACATATACAGAGTTGATAGAATTCACACTCTCATGTGTTACTTTGACAACGATAGTCAAAGAGTTGACTGAGAGCACCCACCCTCTACACTTCTTGCAGTGTAATTATCCTCCCTTCAGCATCTTGTTTGTATATGCAGCAGAGCACATAATTCAATTTATTTTTTATTATGGTTAATACTTTTCATACATTCCTTTATAATCCTTTATATCTCACTGAAGATTTCTTCTTTGATTTATGTGGAATTCAAGTCCTAGGTAATATGAAATCAAGTAGAGCTGATGCCAAAAACTCTCTGTTGGAAAGATATCCCTAGACTGAACTTTTGTATAGAGATTCCATCCATCACAAGACTTCCACAAGTCCTCATTCACAAGGATTATGTTATAAACATTTTGTAATGATCTTCCACTTCTCTAAGAAAATCATTTTTTTGTTGGGTACACCTTTATGGTATCAAAACTCCAAACCACTATGAGACAATAGCCAGGAGAAGGAAACCCCTTTTCCTTGGTGAAAGGAAGAGCCCTAAACTATAGAGAAGGCAAGGACCTTTCTTCAGCAGGGTTTACTTAGCTGAGGTAATGGCCACTTCAGGGAGGGTCATCTAGCCAGCCAATAGCTACTTTTTAATTATTCAAAAGCTTCTTTGATTTTGAATTAGCTAAATTTATAATTTAAACCCAAACTTGTGTTTACCACAACATTTTTACGGAACTCTCTTTATATTAGACAAACAATTTCATCAAATACAGCATTTTTTTTCTCTTGCTAAAGTTAAACATTTCACAGCCCTTTTCTGTATGTTACTAAAGCCATTATTGCTAACTATTTATAGTTTCCTTACTATGTATAAGCGGGCAAGGTGTTTTCTTCTAGGAAGCTAAATGTGTGTTAATGGAGATTCTAGTTCTATACGTTCAAAAGTTTACATTGAAGAAGTGGTCAAAGAAATTAGTAACAGTGAATGAGGAGAGTGCCCAATCTGTCTTGAATGAGTTGACGATGCAGTCATGGCTTGTTGTGTACATATATGTGTCATCAATTCCTACTAGCAAGTTGGTGTAGCTCTTTGGGTAGTGGTTGTATTGCTTGTGCTAATTCTAGTTACTTTTCTTTGTATGGCTAGATTAATTTGTTTGTAGATTATTGTTTATTATTATCTTTTTGTGCAAGTCAAGCTACAAGGGTGTCACACTGAGCTAACTCCATTGAGTTATTTTTTTATTAAGTTAAAAATAAGGGCTTGCATGATTATAAGAGCTTATACAATGATGTAACCTTGATGCAGCTTGCTATTTTCTACGCTGAATTTGGCAGGTGCGTTATGGTTCAGTTATGGAGTTAGGATTGGTGTTATGTTCATGATTTCATCCGGAAAATCCGAAAATGTGAAATTGACAAGTTAAATTTATTATTACATCAGACAATAGGCTTGGTTCAGGAATTAAAAAGACAGCTTGATGAAAGAAAGGATTATCTGCAAGACAGTGAAATGCACAAGGGTTGTCATGCTGAAAATTACACATATCAACAAGAACATCCAGGAGAAGCTGCAAATTGGAAGTTAGAAAAAGAATATCACAACTCTGTGGGCACCCCCTTTCAAGCTAATGAATCTGCAGTAAGTGTTATCACTGATGAACCTGCACAACAGGTCACTGGAATGGTTGAGATTGAAGCAGAATTGCAAGCTGAGCTAGAGTACATACAAATGGATTTTCTCCAATTAAATTCAAAGCATCAAAGGAGTACATCAGGTTCTAGTGAGGTGAGTTTTATGGTGATTCTATACTTTAGATTTATCATGATCCTTTTGGGTTTGAGTAATTCAGTTGATGTCTAGTGTTTTCGAGTTTCCACACATTAAGTAGAATTTTTAATGTTGATTTTCCACTAAGAAAGGTAGGTGCCATTAAGGATATGTCTATTTCAGGGATTGTTAGGATTGTATACTAAATTACAGGCTATTTTAAAAATCCATTTAGCATGTGAATGCCTCTAATGCTGCCTTTTTTCAATAAAAGCTGTAAAAAGCTTTATATCTGCTAGCAGAGTGAAACAATGCAACTTTTTTCTTCCAGCCCTACTTTCCTTAAGAATTTTGTTTTTTGTTTGCATCAATGAACACCTCCAAACTAAGGGGAACATTATTTGTAAGTTTGCCTCATTGCAATTTTCAATTAAAGTTGGGACTTGTTGAAACTTCAATGTATTTGCCCTTGTTTTATCCTTACCCCCTACACAATTTTGGATAGAGTTTGAGCCACCTAAAGCATTTTCCTTTCTTTTATTTACATACCACCTGTTTTGGACGAGTTATTAGATAAAGAGCACAACTTATTGAAATTATTTTAATATTATGTGTCACAATATCAAACATTTGGTAATGACTTCTATAACATGATTCTTGTTCTAGATTATTTCCTTTGTTGTGATATAATTCTTCTTCTCATGAGGGTAAATTGAAGCATGCCAAACTCAGTTAGATGTACTTTGATCACTAAAAAAATTAATCATAGATACATGTTTTCATGAGGGTAAATTGTTTGTTCTCATGATGGTAAATTGAAGCATGCCAAACTAAGTTAGATGTACTTTGATCACTAAACAAATTAATCCTAGATACATGTTTGCATTCAACAGTTTCATGACGAGAGGAATAAAGCTGTTAAGAAGCTACAAGATAATAGAGATTCACGCAAAGAACATATTTGTGATGTTTTGAAGCTTAGAAGTAGAGCCAACAACAGTTTTTCCTTTGGGAGATTTTGGAGAATGTTGGCTAATAGTTTAGGCCCTGCGATATCACAATTTTTGTTTTTAGGCCTTGTTCATGAGAAGGCTACTGAGCAGTAAAGCTACATGTGGCCTAGCTTTATATAGCAGTAGATAGTAGTTGTAAATTACCTACATTTATCAATTTGAAAAAAAAAGTTGTACAGGAAAATAACCTTCTTATGGGTCTAAAGAAAGAAACAGTGTCTACCTCCAAATATTGTGGTGTGTTTGGTGGGCTACGCTATGTCAGAACTAAACACAACTAGAAAGGTGGCTTTATTATCATAATGGAGTGTTGTTTATGGTAATCTCAAGACCAGGATCATATTACTCTGGTACAACATGGTGATTGGCGCATGTTTTCTGGGTAACTAGAATAAATAATGATGTACATGATTAGTCCCTTCAGCCACAAATATCACGTGTATTGTATGTAAAAAATTCTTCATTTGTATTTATATTGTAAAAATGTGAATTCTTTTGTACATATTTGGTGAGTCACCAAATTGAGCAATTGGGAAAAAAAATTTGCGGCCATATAATATTTTTGTGTTTGAGCTTGCTAGAATCTCATATCCCATTATGCCATTATGTGTTGAATGTTTATTATAAATCAATGCCTATTATACAATTTCAAGGACTGCCATAACTCCTCACATAATTCTTTAAAGAGTGCTAGCTCAATGGAAGAGCACCTGCCATGCAGGAGGTTGGTGGTTCGATTCCACTGTACTCTAATATAAATTATTCAATGATATTGTAGATTTTTTTAATTAAATAATTTTAGATTGATTTATTTTAATGGTGAGATATTTTTCTAGATTCATTGTTTTATATTGTCTCTAGAAAGACAATAGATAGGATTAAAGACATTGTCTCCATAAAGACAATATGTCTTTAATTCCAACTATTGTCTTTATAGAGACAAATTTTAAGACAACAATATGAGACAATTTACTCAAAAATTGTCTTAAAACCCTCCTTTGTGTTGTAGTGCTACTATTGTCTCTAGAGAGACAAAAATGAAACTGTCTCTAGAGAGACAAAAATGCTTGTGTTATGTATTGTCTTTATAGAGACAATATTTTAAGACAATTTAATTTGAGACACCCGCTTAAAGACAATATTTAAGACAATACACAAGTTTTCTTTTGTCTTAAGTTAAGACAATTTACCCAAAAATTGTCTTAAATATTGTCTTAAAACCCCCCTTTATGTAGTAGTGCGACCACAAGAAAATTAATCCGACAAAAACACGAAAGGCCGAGCTAACAAAAAGAATGAAGTTATGGGCACATCAACTATGGATAAAATCATTAGACTTTACACAATTACTCATGGGATTACACATGATGTGTCCTTAAATGAGTCCTTGTATTCTGAAGAACGCGCTCAGGGTCATTATATTACATAATGTACACTGACATGAGATAAAGAGAAGGGCCAAGGAAGCTCAACACGATTGGCGTTGTGTCGCTTATGGCCTCTCTTGTGCTTTTGATATTTTGGCACAGCGGAATATTCATGAAGACTATTACTTTTCAAACATCGGAGGGCATTGAGAAAAAGCTGGGAGCCTCTTCTGCTGCCGCCGTCCCAATAAATAGTTTTGACTGTACAGGCAGTGGTAGCTGCAGCTACATAATGGTGCAGCCATTCGTATTGTCTTCACTGAACATGGAAGTGTACTGCTCGTCTGTGCGATTGGGGTTCATGACGAAACCCGCGTCCACGTTCCGAACGTAGCCAAGAGGAGCTTTCCTGTTGTAAGCCCCAGCAGCATAGGGATGGTATGCCATTTCGGCAGGTACAAAAGGCCAAATCTCTGTGGGCTTGCCGGTGCGCTTCACCCTCCGCAGCACTTTGTATACCTCCACGTATCCAGTTACTGTTAACTTTTGCTCCTTTCTGTTCACATCCACCGATTACACTCCTGCACATATGATAAATCATCACATGAGATAAGTTGCTCCACAATATGATTCAATCACCATTAAGGTTTATATTTCTGATAGAATTATTGTATAACTGATAATAATAACAGAGAACATTTTAATATGATTTATAATACTAAAAAGCGATGCACCATGTGAACAAAGGCAGTTAAAGAACCACACCGAAAACTCCGTGGTCACCTCTCATGGATGAGACCGACGACCTCACTCTCTTCTCACAGCCGTCACAATCTATATTGCGGACCCTCAACACCAAAGTCTGCACCACTTCCAGAAATTAAAATTTTTGTCTACATATATTCAGCATCCTAAAAAAATTGGGAACATCTTAATTAATTAATAAAAGTAGGGGATGCAGTATACCTACAACTGTAATTGCTTGACGCGCCTCGTGCGATCGCCGAAGAAACTCGATAAATAATCCAGCGCGCCCATCGAGCAGAAACTTGAAAGAAATCTCAAGTATGTTTTGAAAACCGCAGAAATATCTATCGCTAGACCTACAAAAGAAGATATACGTTGTACAAAAGATATAGGGAAACGTGAAACTACTAGGCCGTTTTAATAGTTGGAATGAGCAGTATCTAGTATCTGTCAGCTGAAGTTGATGAAAGCCCGTTTCAACTTGATTTTCACATTTCCAAGCAGCTTACAGGCTAAAAAAATTCGCCAGGTGGAATGCCACGTCGATACTCTAATGGAGCCACTTGTTAGTAGATAAGGTCGTGTATCAGAGTAACGATGATATTTTGAAGTGCTTGCCTACCTATTGTTAACGTCAGTTGCTCGACGACGGTGATGACCATGGCGGTGTTCCACAAGGAAGAAAATAGGGATCACGTTTTTGTCCGAACAGCAAGAGACACTTCGGTTCGACAAGATTAGACGCCTCTTTTTGAAGGTGAAGCATAGTTGGTCAAGCAATAATTAGCCTGCTATCGGGCATTTAATGCACCCCAATAGCAGCGACACCATGCCCATGCGCATAGCGCCGACGTGAACGTTACACCGATGGCCATAAGTAAATACTAGCACATGGTCATTTTAATAAATGACCTGACGGAACGCCGAAGGGGACGACGCGAAAGCAGCACGGACTTGGTCATTTTGGTTTTAAAATGAATTATAAATCTTGAACATGTCTTATTAACATTTTAGTCTTAAAATTTTTAACTTATTTAAGACAATTTCACATTAAAAATATTTAAAGCAATATTTCAATTTGTAATTCAGTTTAAGACAATTTCACATTAAAAATATTTAAAACAATATTTCATTTTCTAATTTATTTTAAACAATTTCACATTAAAAAATTTTAAAATAATATTTCATTTTTTAATTCATTTTAAAACAATTTCACACACACACACACACACATATATATATAACAATATTTCATTGTTAAAATTTTGAAAAAAAAGAATACACTAAGTAAAACATTTCCTCAAAAACGCAATGGAACAATTCAATGCTGTGTTTTCTCAGTGACCTTTGTTTTGTATTGTCTGTCTCTTTTTCCCAACTTCTTATCGATGCCTGCAAAGTTCTCCACATTAGTATTCCATACAAGAGTTTCAAAATTGCGCTGGGGTCACTTCAAAATATGATGTGGGTGTAGGATGAATTTGCCTATTCATTGATTTGAACAACTGTATATATTGTGTCTGGGTTGTCTGATACCATGTTGCATGAATTAATTCATTACAGTTTGTCCTTCATAGCAATATAAGAAATAGCAGCACCCATTAAATTGGTTTCTAATCTTAGATCTCGCAATTTTAAGTTGCTTTCAACGTTAATAAATTAGTTTGTATGCTAGTTTTGCAATCATTTTTCCAATTTTTATTTTATGATGCTGGTAAATAGAGAAGAAAAGCATATGTTCGGTCGGGGGCTCTTATGGCAGTGCTGTCATACCTAGACTTTTTCTCCACTGGTGTTCAGGTGGTTTATTGTAATTGAAAAATAAGTATATCAACAAATCGATAATTTTTATCCAAAAATCTACCTGAAGCTGTAAATATTCAATGCTCTTTGAAACTCCATTCAACATTCTAAAGGAACCATCTTTAAAGAGTAATTTATTTCAAAATTAAAATTTATAGGTTCTTTTATCCATGAAATGACTATTGAAATGCATTAGAGGGTATTTTTCTTTAACATAAATGGTTATAAATTTGTTTTAGAAATTAGAATAATGCTCTTGCCAAGCCGTCCAGTAAGATGATACAAGGCAATATTAAGTCTGAAATGAAAATTGTTGAACATATTATCAAACTGTTGAGACTACCATCTACAATAGTTGCTAGGTTAAAGGTTCCAGATCTGTCACTTTCTACTCGATAAGTGTTCAACCGTATAAACAATCCTAGCAAAATAACAACTTTACAAAACATTACATGTTTCAAAAACCAGCAATGAACAAGCTCACCGTGGGCTTTCAAACCGTTACCGGATTTAGTGGAATGAATGACAGGAGATTGTTTTGTACCTTGAGCTAACGACTGCTCCACAGTAGCATCCTCCTTATCCATCAGGGTGGGTTGCTCCATATGAAGCAACTGAAGGGAAGGGTGAGCCTATGATGGTTTCCTCCTATTGGCAATCTCTCTTTCTATCTACTCAAACCTGGCTTGCAGTATATCCATTCTTTCAATTAGCTCTCCAATATTTAACTGAGTCTATCTGAAAGTTGATTACAATAATTTTCCTTTGCATTGCCTTTGAGCTTTCAATGCACTTGTCTCCTAGTCTTCCATTCAGCCTCCCACTTTCCGGAAGACAAAGAAAAGAAATTTTGTGCCTCTTCTACATTTGTCACGTTACTGGATGCCTCTGTGTAGCTTTGAGGACTCAGAAACAGTACTTCGGTCTGAATGGCCATGTGGATTTTCCATGTTCCCACAAATCAAGCCTAAATCTGTGTGCTGGTTTGGGGCTTGATGATTGGGACTGTATTGTGGGCTCAGAGGAAATCAAACAGACAAGTAATCTTCAAGAGAATGGATGATAACTTCAAACAATTTCTAGGCATGTTGACTATTAATACCATACGTTAATTGCTGCCCCATTCTTTAAAGGCCCATAATTAACACAATACCTGCTGATAGAAATACTTGTGACTCGTTCACGTTGCGTATGCATCCAAACTTAATTTTCAAGTGTGTTGTGTGCTTCATAGAAGATGGTGCAATATTGAAACAACCCCCACCCCTCCTCATCTCCTTCCCCCACCCTCCCATTCATTAAAGGCCCTTAAATAGCACAGTACCTGTAGATAGATATACTTGCCACTTGTTTACATTGCTTATGCATCCAAACTTAATTTTCAAGTGTGTTGTGTGTTCCATAGGAGATGGTGTAATATTTAAACAACCCCCACCTCCCCCTCAGCTCCCCCACCCTCTTGAAACCAATTTATTTGACAAACATTCATAGGCAAATGTAGAAATGGTCTAAATTTAAAAAAAAATCTTTTGAAAAAACTAAGAAGTTGTATGAAGATGTAGTATGATTCTGAGTTGCAGAAGTTGTAGGAGGCAAACACATTTGTAATTTCATTGGTAAACCCACCAACACCATATGCATTGTTTGAAGAACCAATGTCCATCCCCGTAGATTGACAATATGCAGGAGTAGCAGGGGATCCAATTTCATCAATCTTAGTGGGGCGAGGCGTTTTCTTCTTGGGACCTGCAAGGAGATTTCAACACATTTCAATTAAATAAATCAATAAAGAAAAATAAGATAAAGTGCGAGACTGCAATCAATTAAAAAGAAAGGCAAATATACCCTCGGTCGGTTGAGCCAATCGGGACGGAGAACCAGAAATAGGAGCTTAGACACGCATAGGAGATGAAACATTTGGAGGAAGAGAAGGAGAAGATGACGAGGCCGCCTTCAAATCATTTAAATTTTCTTCTGCACTAGTAATTTTCCTTGCAAATCCAAACAACACCTCTGCAACTTCGACCTCTTGCTCTGAAAATGCTGCCGACACCTGCATAATTTAAATCAGAACTAATTATCAATCAAACAGAATCTACTTTTTGGGTATCTGTAAATTTTGAAAATCCCAGTGGCTTATAATAAATCTCCTTTGGAAATAGAGAGAATAGGAGAAGCTACAGCAGTTGGCTGAGGGTATCTGTATACCTTAAGAAATTTTGCAGGGCGAGGCTTCGTTCCAATGGCTTTCACACACTAATTCTTTCGTAGCAACTCTTTCTTTTGTCAGTACCTAGTTCCATGTCTAATTCCATGGCGGACATAGGCCGGGATCTGGAGATCAATTCCGACACTGCTTCGGTACCAAAGGTCCAGAAATCGCTTCTCTCGAACAGCATCCCAGACGCACCCGAATCCGACCAGGCTGAGTTTGATCCCACGGCTGCACGCCTGCAAACCGTTATGGTGATGCTGGGACTCGATCATTCAGTCGTGCTCAATACGTTGTTGGCTTGGCTTGTCTTCGTGGTGCTAGGAGTAGTGGTGCCTGCGGTCACCCTGTGGGCAATCAACTGCACCGACTGTCAAATGGCGTGGGTCATTTTTCTTAAATGGATTCCTGTAAGATTTCATGTCATTTTTCTTAAATGGCTTCCCACAATTTTTGAGGTCATTTTTCTGAAATGGCTTCCCACAAGTTTTAAGGTCATTTTTCTTAAATGGCTTCTTCTATAAGGATTCCAGGAACGACCCATTAGAACTAATAATTAAAGGAAATGAAGTACCAGAAGATTGTGCTTTCTGCAAGGTCTAATTATTCCCAATGCGATCTTTCAAATGTCCAGCAGAGATTTATTGGCGCAAGCTGTGCATCGACACGACATCAAATGTAAACAAAGTGGGATTGCCTTTGAAAGACGTTCCAACAGCAAGCAAGAGGAGATAAGTAACACCAGGACCACACAAAAACGCCACCAAAACTGCTTTGTAGTTAAACAAAGCACCACCAATCTACATAGCCTTGTGAGAGATCACTCTCTCTATTGATTTCTGTGAAGAAGCTTGTCGATTCATCTCGCGCTCCCTCGCAATTGAATTTGCTCTCAGTTCCAAGATATTTCTGTGACAGTAACCCCTCCATTTCCACACCAAATTTTCCCGAGAAACACAGACCCTGTTACGGCATATATGATTGAGTAAGAATCAGTGGCGACGGGTGGGTAATGGAACTGGGAGTAGAGTAGGTAGACTGGAGGTGCAGAATGTGTAAGGCGTGACCACGCCTGCCAGCATCAACTGAAGTGGAGACAGCTGTTAATTGTGCTTTAAGATAAGCAATTTCAAGACTTCCCCTGACCAAGAATGTAGCGTTTTTCTAGAGAATTTTCTTACAGGCCGACGTATATAGATACAACGCTCTATATATATAAAAAAGATGACGGGACAGTGGCACGGACTGACGTGCGCAGGAGGGTGGGAGCAATTGGACAACAAGTGTGATGGATGGCTGCCAAGTGTCAAATTTTGACAGGGCAGAAGGGCGATAGGTGGAGCACTGAGATTGGCTGGGAGCACTGTTCATCCCAGCAAAGCTCATAGTAGGAACACCTTCGGCGTAATTAGTGGGAATAGTTTTCGTTTTTTTTATTCACAATGCTCAATAATTTCACAATGCTCGAGGCATAACTCTTCATGGTCATACTTCTCCACGTATTTATAACCCTATCATCAAATTAAAATTAGGCCCACATGAAACAATTCAAATCAAGTGAAACTGTAGGATCAATTCAAATCAACATGACTCTTTATATAGTTTTTTTTTCCACAGAAAAAATCGAACCATCTATTAATTATAGAAAGTTACATAGCATATGCATAACATTATGATGAACTCCTTTTCTTCTTCAAGAAGAGAGAAAAGCAATCTCAACTATTTTGCAGACACAGGTATTTGCATAAAAAACCCAGTCCAAAAGATAAACCAGCCATAATTCAAAGACGATTCTGACCTGACACACCTCCCGGGTTCCTTTAAGGAAGACAAGCCGAAACAAAGATGTGCCAGATGCAGAATTTTGTATCAGAGATAGCAATAAAGCTAGTCGATCTATCTAGAAACCGGCTGTAACCACTAACCCGGTTCCTATCCATCACTTAGATATATGAGTTTGATTCGGAGATCCAGAGCCTCCATAAAGGAAAACAGCTCTGGAAACCAAATATGTTTTTTAAAGAGTTACTTAGAACAATTTTGATAAGAAAAAATTCAACAGCATATGTACATAAAAAAGTCCACAAAAAAACATAGTCAAAATATTATGCAAAAACAGGTTGTTCAATAGGACGAACAAGCCCATTTTTATCTTCAAACACTCGCCAGGTCCCTAGATCTTGCTCAACACCTTCTTTAGACAGGCGATCTGCAACATGGTTCCATTCCCTGTAAAGGTGACAAACAGAGATCTCAGTGAACTGGAATTTTAGGCAGAAGATTTCATTAAGTAAAGGAAGCAAAATATAGTTCCTACAGATTTGAGTCCCATTAAACCACTTGACAATATTCATAGAATCCCCAAAAATCTAGACCGTTCTCACGTTCCTTAGAATTAACCAACAAAGAAGAAGGTGTAGAGCTTTCAATTCTGCAAAATTATTAGTACCATGACCAAGACCAATAGCAGCTTTAATGACATTTCCAGGGGAAATATGTACAACCAATCCTGCACCACATCTCCCATTTATGTCTGAGGCTCCATCAAAGTAAGCCCACGGCACACCTTCTCTAATAACTTCCTATTGAATAGGTCTATTTGAAGGGGTGTCTGCTGGGATGGGAATGTTATCATAGATTATGGCCCCTTCCGTTGCCAATCTTCCTATAGGGAAAACCGAGTCTTTAAAGATCACCTGATTCCTGGCAATCCAAGTCCCCCAAGCTATCAGCAGAGGGAAACACCTCACTCTATCATTGGGAGCTTCCTGCCACCACCTGTTCCAAGCTTCCTGCACCTCCTAGCCTTCCCACTTGTATGGGATTTTGAGAATCCTTTGAGATTCATTCCATAAAATTATATTGAATGGGAAAGAGAGGAAAATATGCTTCACAGATTCCTCACTGGATTTGCAAAGAGAGCACCATCCAGGGCCAATCTTCCCTCTCCTTTGTAAGAAATCCCAGGTTGGAATTTTCTTTTGAAGAATGCACCACAAAAAGCGTCTAGCTTTTGGAGGACTTTTTAATTTCCAAAGAGATTTGGCCCACCAAAGAGGGTCCTCCCACCCATTCTGGCCCACTGGCCACTTATAACCTGTCTTGGGTGTATAAACCCCAGATTGTGCATGAACCCATCTGAGCTCATCTCTAGAATCCGTTATTCGAACTGAGGAGTTATGTAGATCCAGTTTGTAGTTTTCCCACTCTTCTAGCCACCGATGTTCTAATTGCAGGTCCTGTCCAGTCAACCATCCTTGACTCTAGATCGATGTATTTCTTTGGTCTATCACTTGGTTTATACTAAAAAAGCCTCTGTTATTTAAGTAAACAACCAGGTCCCTAGGGAGAGCAAATCTATGTGTGCATCCTACCCAAGGATCACGGCCCAACCTGACGCTAGTTCCATCCCCCACGTTCCATGCTAATCCCTGTTCGATAATTCTAACAGAGGCTACTACTGCCTTCCAAACCACAGAAGCATTTTTGGCGGATTTTTGAGGCAATCTTATCCAATCGAGTAGTGGAACTAGATCGATGTATTTTCTTTTGGTAACTGAAGACCAGAGATTCTCTTCTGTGATGAGCCTCCAAGCAAGCTTAGCAACAAGGGACTAGGAGAAAGGAAAAAGATTTTTGATACCCTATCCTCCCCATTCTTTTGGCCTGGCAATTTTATCCCATGCTATCCAGGGGGTCACTTGTTCATTCTTAGAGCCTGCCCACAAGAATTTGCTACAGAGATTTTTAATGGATGCCAATATACCTTTAGGCACCCAGGTGAGACTGGCCCAATACACAGGGACTGCCATCAGAACAGACTTAATGAGAACTAACCTTCCTATTCTAGACAACCATTTATAGCTCCAGTGTTTCAATTTTATTTCAATTTTTGCAAGAAGCCATTTCTAGTCCTGGATGCGATACTTATCTGGTTTTAAGAAAAAACCCAAGTATTTGAATTTGTCCTGAAGAGACTTGACCTCAAACTATAAAATACCTTCCACCCTTACCAGTTCCTCCCTTGACAAACCCACAACTGTTAGGGTTGACTTCTCCGCATTAATACAAAGGCCTGTGGCTTTCAGAAAGAGATCCAAGATCTTTTTTAGGGCGCTGCAGTCCTCAGTACTACCATTTCTAAACAACAAGATGTCATCCACAAAGAGAAGATGGGTGACCCAAAGGTTTATTGCCACTTCAAAACCTCTTAGCTGTCCTTGTCTCTTTGCCTCATGAATCATCAAACTGATGCCTTCAGCTGCCAACAAAAAGAGTAGAGGAGAGAGAGGACACCCTTGACGGAGCCCTCTCTCTGGGTTGTGTTAGCCATCAGTATTTTTTTTACCTGTTAGTGATGACTATATCTACAGCTGAGTTTTCTAGAAACTGATTTCCTTATGTCAAAATGTCATCCAGAAAACCCTCCCAAAACTTTTTTTTCCTTTCTACCTATTCAGTCCACCCCTAGCAACATCAAAAACCTCATATCACATATCCTGTCTAGCTTCAGCCTTATTGGTCTGCTCATCAGCCTTAAAAGGCAAATCCTCATCTGTTTCAAAAGTCTACCCTATGTTAGGAAGTGGCGTTTAGGACTTTTCACCTTTGGCAATCATCAAAAAGCCAAAAAAGCCTCCATCTGCAGCAGACCTACCATGACTGATCCCTTAATTTGCAAATGAAATTGACAAACAGCCTTAAGTCGCGCCACTCATATTCCTTAGGTCTCAGCACTGCATAAAGCCCAATCTCAAGCTGACTAGTAGGTTTTCCACAGTGTTCTATGGTTTCTACAAAGGCAGGAAATATAACTTCATCTCGGGAGGAAATGCTTGATCTACAGTTAGAGGAACAGCTGCTTCTAAATGTATTGTGAGCCTGAGATGAAGCTGCAAAACAAAAGTCACTCATCGGGACCTTACAGCTCTTTCCAGCATGAAAATCACAGTAAGAAAGGGTCGCCACTGTCTCAGCAAAATGGTAAATTGTCAAGGCCCAGAACCTCCTTCATTTACAAGCAGAGGGTTAGGGCGCCTCCTTCATACATAAGCAGAGGGCGCAGGCCAGTGTTGACTCAGAAGGTTGCAAAAGTCCAGGTTTGCCTTTGCTGAAACAATGAAACAAT
>CM076574.1:489979261-490119142 GCA_034641835.2 Pinus albicaulis
ATATAATGTTTTGCCATTCGGTTTATGTAATGCACCTGCAACTTTTCAACGAGCAGTGCTTGCAATTTTTGCTGATCTAATCCATGAATGTGTAGAGGTTTATATGGATGACTTTACAGTTTATGGAAACACATATAATGATTGCTTAAATAATCTTGAGAAAGTGCTGAAACGATGCATTGAAACAAATTTGTCATTAAGCAATGAGAAATGCTATATAATGTTGACAGAAGGAATAGTTCTGGGACACCATATTTCTTCTTCAGGAATTAAAGTGGATCCGGCAAAAATCCAAGTCCTAGTAACCTTAATGCCTCCTACAACACAGAAAGAGGTAAGAAGTTTCTTAGGCTATGCAGGCTATTATAGACGATTCATTGAAAACTTCAGTAAAATAGCCCAACCTCTGTTTAAATTATTAGTAAAAGATATTGAATTTCACTGGACAAATGACTGTCAAAATGCATTTCAAAATCTAAAAGAAAAATTATCAGTTGCACCCATTCTCCGTGGGCCAAATTGGTCTTTACCATTTCATATATCAACTGATGCATCTGATACCGCAATAGGTGCCTCCCTTGGACAGAAAGAGAACTTGTTCAATTATGCAATATACTTTATAAGCAAGAATCTAACACCTGCATAATTGAACTATACAGTCACCGAGAAAGAAATGTTAGCCATTATACATGCAGTAAACAAATTCAGACATTATATAACAGGATATCAAGTTTTCATTCATACAGATCATTCAGCAATCAAATACTTGATGAATAAACCTATAACCAATGGAAGAGTAACAAGATGGTTACTGTTACTGCAAGAATTTAATATCACAATACAAGATCAGCCAGGCAAGGAAAATCAAGTGGCTGACTTTCTGTCCCGCATACATTCACCCAATGATCCAAATCCGGTTGCAGATAACTTTCCCGATGAACATCTGTTTGCTATCACAGTAAAAACACCATGGTTTGCAGACATGGCAAACTATTTATCTTCTGGAAAGTTACCAAACCAATTCACTAAAAAGAAAAGACACAAAATTATTAAAGAAAGTTCCAGGTATAGTTGGGTAAATGGTGATTTATTTTATACTGGTCCAGATTTGATAATTAGAAAATGTGTGCGAGAAGATGAAATATTAGATATTCTAAAGGCATGTCACGATGAACCATGTGGTGGCCATTTTGCAGATAAACGAACATCATATAAGGTGCTGCAACTGGGCTACTACTGGCCATCCATCTTCAAAGACTCTAAGAAATATGTCAAGCAATGTGACAGTTGCCAAAGAACAGGGAGACCAATCACAAGAGATGAGATGCCGCTGAAGCCACAAGTCCTTATAGAACCATTTGAGCAATGGGCGCTTGACTTTGTTGGACCCATCAATCCATCATCAAATGGAAAGAAGTACATCTTAGTATGTACAGATTATGTAACCAAGTGGGCAGAGGCTAAAGCAGTGAATAGAGCAACAGAAGATATAGTGGTCAACTTTCTTTTTAAAGAAATCTTTGTCAGATATGGAGTACCTAGACAAATTGTAACAGATCAAGGAACACAATTTACATCAAAACTGGTACGAGATCTAACAGAGAAGTACAAGATCAAAAACAGAACATCTACACCATATCATCCTCAAGCAAATGGGCAGGTTGAATCAACAAATAAAGTCCTAGAGAATATCATGACAAAAACAGTAAAGCTAAACAGAAAAGATTGGTCTGAAAAATTACAAGATGCACTATGGGCCTATAGAATTACATGGAAGAATACAACTGGTTTTAGTCCATACCAGTTAGTATATGGAAAAGAGGCCTTATTGCCTATAGAGTTTCAGATACAAACATATAGACTAGCAGCTGAATTAGGACTAGACCTGACAGAAGCACAACAGCAGCGGATCATGGAACTGAATCAGTTGGATGAGCATCGTCAACAAGCTATAGAACATACTACATTGGTGCAACAACAGAGAATGAAGTGGCACGACAGATATATCAAAACAAAGACATTTCGTAAGGGAGATTGGGCATTACTTTTTGATTCCAAGTTCAAAGATTTCAAAGCAAAGTTCACAACACACTGGCTAGGCCCATATGAAATTGATGAAATCTTCGACAATGGAGCAGTCAAGATCAAAACAATCGACCAGGACTCCACCTCCTTTATAGTGAATGGACATAGGCTCAAAGTTTATAATAGGCCTATCAGTAAAGAAGCATTTATGAAACAACTGACAGAAGATACAGAACTGGAAGTCATGGCACACCAAGTTCAGCCATCTTCCAGTCCTGTAGTTGAATAAAAAAAAATAAAAAAAAAATAAAAAAAAAAAATATATATATATATATATATATATATATATATATATAAAAACATAAAAATATATATATATATATATATATATAAAAAAACATAAAAAATAATAATTTGTTTGCTAGTGAAAACCAGGCAACTGGCACTATGCAAACACGAATTCATAGGGGAAAATCAAGGCAACTTGGACTCTATGAATTCCTTTTCTTGTTCTAATGTTCTCACATAATTTCAATACAGGTACTCTCCATCAACAACTGACTTGAGGACAAGTCATATCTTAAACAAGGGGGAGACTTGTATTAGATCTTTAGCTGGAAAGCTGAAGTATAGAAGAAACTTGTATTGTCAACAGAGGGACCTGAAAGAAGAAATCAATACAGAGGGACCTGAGAGACCTGCCAAAACAACATGTGCATATTATGTAAGCAGTACAGAGGGACCTGAAACAAAGAATCATTATAAAGGGACCTGATTTTCAATTCAAGAACCAGAGCATGAAGAACAAGGAGCAGCAATAAAATTCACTTTTTGATTCATCTACAACATCTGACTTCATTCCACCTGTACAAACATCATCCAGGGAAGTATATGTATAGTCATTTTGTGCTTGAAATTCAAATTTTTTAGGAATTTTTAGTTTTTGTTAAGTTAAAGTTAGTACCTGAGGATATTCAATATTCCCTATACATATCCTATATTCATTATTCCTGTACATATCCTATATTCATAATTCCCTATACATATCCTATCTTCATAATACCCTATACATATTCCATTTCATTCATATACACATTTCTTATATATATTCCCTATAATCCTAAGTATTTTTCTTGAGCAAAAGACCAAGCTAGGACAACTTTCTCCACCTGCATACACAAATCAAGCATTAGTATGGTGATGATTTTAAACATGACCTAAGATGGTCATTTTAAAATCATAAAAATGCGCTATATGAAAATTATATACCATAAGTAAGGAATGCGAATTGAGCGCAAAGGATATAAGGTTAATACGCATAAGAGATAAGGTTAATGGCATATAAAAATGCGCATATGGTATAAACATAAGCAAAGGTATATGGCGCATATAAAATGAAGGACGAGTATAATGGTTATGATTTGGTTGACAGGCTTAACAGAGTAAGGTATAATGATAATGGCATATACAACGCAGGAGTATCATTGCACGAAAGGGCACGGCGGAAGTAATCAGTTCATGCAGAAGGTGGTGATGATACGGGTGTATCATTCAAAGTGAAATGCGTTGGTGCATATCATAGCACACGACGATGGGAAATCAACGTGCACGGTGGTGACAATACAGCGTGATAATTCAAACATAGCGTGCACGGTGGTGTGATAACACAGCCATGTCATTCAAACATAGCGTGCGCAGGTGGTGGTGTACGTGTATATAGTTTAAACATAAAACAAGGCGGTGGTATCCTCATGACATAGTCGGTCGACTGGTCAAAGAGGACAGCCATACCAACCTCACATCATAACGCCATCAGGCACGGTACAACCATGAACTCGGCCCATTCATGAATTTCAACCTCATTCCTCATTGCCAGAGCTCAGAAGGAAGGCGTTCTGAAACAAAACATTGATCTGAAGAGATAGAGAAGGCGGTTGATTAATCTGGAGAGAAGAGAAGGCGGGTGAAGCAGCGGAATAGTGAAAATCGCTGCGGGGAAAGCAAGAAGGCGGATTTAAGGTAAGAAATTGCTCCGGATTCGACGATCAGAGATCACAGATTTCCAGGATTGAGTCAGGTAACAGTGAAGTTCATTAACACTCAACGATTATGGAATATTGTTTGACATTAATTTTTGGATCCTGTGTTTTGACACCAGCTCAGTTAACCGAAACAATAGGGATTTGGAGCGCCCGGTTACACTCCACGCGCTCGTTGACAGTCAGGTAACTTCAAACCCGTGATTATCTCCAGATCGACAGCACTTAAGGATTGTTAATAGCGCAACATTTTGAGGAAAATCCGTTGCATGAGTAACAAGTTTTAAGTGAAGTAGTATGGCGGAGGGTTGTTGAATTGCGCACTAAGCCATGATCCTCTGAGTAAACTATGCGCACCAATATTTTCACAAACAGTTAGCGTGTAAACTAAAAAACGCCATAAACCATTTTGTTGCCACTGCGTTTTGTTTTCTTTTGACAGTCAGGGATCGAATGCTTAATGGTCACATTGAATTATGGTTGAAAAAGAGAGTCGGGTTCGATGAAGACGTGTTGAGGCCGAGAGCTTGTTGCATAATTGCATTTTTATGATGAGTCTGCACGCAATTTTTTTAAACACCTTTGCTTAAGTCGAAAACAGTGTGAAAATTTTGATTTGGCCGAGAAGCACTCTTTAATTTTATTTTATATATACACAAGTAAATCATGTTTGTGTGATTTGTGATACTGTGTGTGTATTTAATTAAAAAAAACAGAGACCAGTGTATTAACAGAAGTATACAGGTGTTGCTTGTATTCGACAGGGAATTCAGAGAGTGCTATTGTAAGGAAATATATCAGAGGTTAAAAGTGCAGAGTTGAGTTGAGTCAGAAGAGGAAGGTAAGCTTCCTTGCTTACTGAATTTCATTTTAAACGATAGTCATAATTTTTATTAAAATGAAGTTAGTAACAGCAGAAGCCTACATTGATTGGTTTACAGAAACAATGGCAAACAGGGTAGAGCCAAAATTTCAAATAGAAAGCTGGGAAAAAGAGACTATAGAAAAACTCTATCAGGCAGGAATGATAGGCTTCCTACAGAAATTTAATGGCCATTCTGAGGAGATAACCAAATATTTTATAAAGAATTTCAATCAAGATCAGACTCGAGTAGGAGAAATCATTGTTCCAGTAACCCAAGAATACTTGTCCAAAGCTTTAGATTTGCCAATGTTAGGAGAGAAGTATTACAAAGGGCTACACTTCAAGGAGAAAGCATGGACTTTCTTCCTTGAGAAAAACCGGAAGGGAACATTTGATAGGACAAAAGGTATACCCAGGGAATGGTTTAATGAGCCATGGAGAGAATTAGTCTTGATTATCCAAAAGTTTTTGACTTGTGACCGAGGATATAGTGTTGCCCATTTATATCATGTTAAACTTCTGCAGCACATTAAAGGGGAAGATAGGATTAATTTACCTTATTTTCTATATAAAAGCCTCTTAAGAATGATTGACACAGCAAGACATGAAAACAGGCTTAAGGCAGGACAAATGTATCATCAAGGATTGATTAAAATCCTAGTTGAGTATCAAGTGAGATTGCAAGGCATAGTTTGGAGAGAATTCATGGTTAAAAATCATTTTACTGAACAGATTACAGAGGTGCAAGAGAAAACAGAGCAGGAAAGTAAAGGAGTGATGAATTCACCCTTATATCCTAGAACAAGAGCCAAACAGCAAAATAATATGGCCATGGATTATGAAATATCTGTGATGTCTATTCCCAAAAGATTTACAAATAAAAGTCCCATCAATTTAGACAGGGAAGAAGAAACATATTTTCCAAGACCACAAGAAGAAAATAATGTTCCACAAGAAGAATTTGATAGGGATTCTGCCTATGATGATGAAGCAACTGCATCATTAATGAAAACAACTCATGATTTTGAAAAAGAAATTAATGATGGGAAAATCAGGGATTTAACTGATCAATTAGAAATTAGTAAAATTGTGGAAAAACAGTTAAAAGAGGAGAACAAAGCAAACAGGAAAGAAAATGCTAAATTGGTCAAAACAAATGAAAAATTGAAAGAAGAGTTGGGGAGATTGAAAAGGAAGAATGATCTAATTTCTAAACAAGCATTTAAATGGTTGAAGGAAAAGAACATGTGGTAGGCCAAGTATGAAAAGCAGAAGGTTAAGGCAGCTATGTTCAAAGAAAGACATGACACAGGTTTAGATTGTTTGGCAAGGGCAGCACAACAGGAAGCATCGACAGGTACAACATCTACTTCAGAAAGGAGAAGGTCAAAGAGGAACAGGCAAGCATGGGGACATGCTTGATGATAAGCAAGGGAGAGATGTTGGGCCTTAGTTTTGGTCTTATTTTGCTCAAAGAAACTTATTTATCCATCTATTTTCCATCCATTTTCCATTCATTTATTCCATTTTGACATATATTTGACATCTATTCAGGTATTTAATTTTAATTTTTCAAATTCTAAAGTTTTTATGAAAGTTTGATTTTTAGTGCAAAATTGGCTGATTCAGAAATTCCCGTAATAGCTATATGGTTGATATGGTTGCAGGACACTTGGGCACGAGTTGAATGCATGGATGGACATCTTGGCAACTAGGACTAAGCCACCTATGCTTAGTTCGAACAGAACAAGCTTTATTAGGCCCATTTAGTTCTAGTCAATCATGACTAGTCATTCAGAAATCCCATAGAAATAGGGCAGGTTTGAGATTCTATGGGATTGACCATATTTCTTGGGATAAGAATAATGAATTCGACTTAGATAGGTGGATGAGAAGTAGATGGGTTTGTTTGAGTAAAAATAGATCAGTTTGTTCATGAGACTTCTTATTTAAAGCCAAAGCTTTGATGGCTTATGTATTAGGATTATTATTGACTTATATACTTTTATATTGTGACAATTTTGGATTGAGAAGTTAATTTGAAGACTTGTGCTATTATCAATTTGCTGTTCAATGTTATGGATGTGTGACTGAAGTTAAGCTTCTGAGATCATTTATCAAGTGTGCAAGGCAAGGGTGGAAGGGCCCCCATTCCAAGCTAAGTACACTTTCTTGTTAACTAGTTTTATTTCCTTGTAATTTGATGATTGTAGAACTAGTTTTCAAAGCTTTATTTCAGATTGTTTAATGGTTCATGCATAGTGATTGATGTCATTAGTTTATAACTTATTCATCACTTTATCAAGTTGGAAAAACAGATGTATCAAGTTGAGCATCCCTTCTATGAGAATGATGAATTAAAGTTGGTTTCTTTTGTTTGTGTGCAAGCTGTTTCTTGTTGAGATTTTTGATATTAAGATGAATGAATTATAATGGAACACTTTACATGTCTCTTAAGTTAAGAGCTTCTTTCATTCATAATTTATCCATCTTAAAGTTCTTGGTTTTAATCTCTATATATAAATTTAGGGGGGTTCTTAAAATTTTCCCTGATGGCTGTCAACCTATTCTATTCCTTCATGGTGATTTTGAGAAAAAAAAATCATCTTTCATAGTGATCTTTTGTATGATTTCATCTAGTTTTCTTACCAAAAAGGCTGACTTTTACCTCTACAATTTTTTTCTTCTCTTCTTTGGCTTTCAACTTTTCCTTTCTGATTTTCATATTAACTTCTACATCAACTGAAATGTTCTGCATCTGTAAAAGTGTTTCGGAATCTCTTTCTCTTGATTGAGATTCTATTTCTAGATCAAAGGCATTTGGATTATGCAAGATAGCTGAATCATGAGGAGGTCTTGTATTTTCTGGCATTGAATAATAAACTTGATTAAATATGTGGGAAAATTGTTGTATTGTTTCATTTGGATGTATTTTTAACTGATTATATTCTTCTATGATGACAAAAAGATACTTTAGTTATCCATCTGTCAATAAAATTTTTGACAAACTTCTTGAAATTTGAGATGCTTCCATTCGGAAAATTCTTGAACCAACTCTTTATTCTATTTTCCAAAGAAAGAGAAAAAAGTCTGATTCTAACATCATCTTCATCAATCTCAAATAGGTCCAGATAATTATCAAAAACTTTAATATTTTTTTGGGCAGTGATGTTATTATTTTCTCCATCAAACCTGGGAAGAAATTTGCAATATTTATGAGGGAAATCATGGAGTATAGGAGGTAAAATGAGGGGCTTATATCTATCAAGAAATTTACAAGGTACATGAATATGCACATGGATTGCAAGATCAGTCTTGATTATTTGAGGTTTCTTAATTGGAAAGTAATCATCATAAGATTCAAAGGAAAGCTTCTCAAAGGGATTAGGAGAATTAGTATTTACAATATTTAAAGGAAAATAATTAAAAACTAATCTAAGATATTCTCTCAAATACAATATATATTGAAAAAAAATTTTAATGAGAAAGAACATGATGCCTTGGATTGTAATCCAGGTGAAAATCCTGATCTTTCCATATTTTTCTTTCAGGTTCATTCCTCCAGTGGAGTCTTGATTGATTTGGAGTCGCGAGGTGGATGATTTTAACCTTTGTGTGTCTGATCACTGTCCACCATCATAGATCATATCTGAACCTGTAAAATATTTCTGAAGAAAATGTTAGTCTTCCCCACTGGAATCGCCATTATGTTGTCACTCAATAATTTCCCAAGGTTAAAGACAAAAATCATTAAGGTAACCACAAACCTACTTTTAAGCCTTAGGATCTAGCCTTCCTAATGCTCAGAGAGGGCTCTCTCTATAAGATTTAACTTTTTTTTTATATCTGATTTTGAAAATTGGTTTTGAGATTTAGATTTGGTTTGGTGGGAAAATCACTTACTTATACGGATAGATATAGATTTGTATCCCATTGGGAAAATGGAGTCAATGTTTCAAGCAATTAGATCAGGATCAAGGTCTAAAGGTAAATGTTCACAGGGCAAGATAGCAGAGTCACTTCAGATCTTCAAAGGCTGATGGTGAGATGGTATTGATTGAGATAAAGAGAAATTAAGGGTTCTTAAATCCGGATAAGGAATGAAAAGGTAGAGGTCAATTGAAATCAGGGAGCAATTAAGGGTTCCCTGGTATGGATAACATTAGAAAACATTTAAATTAGAATTAGTCAATAACAGAGTGCTTTTAACAAATTCTGAAACAAAATTTCCGGATTTCATATTAAAATTTAGAACACATTCATGAATGGATGGAAAACATAAGAAAACTGACAAAATGACAAGTGAAATACTTCACTGTAGTGGCCCAACACATGAATCCTGTAATATGATGCTTTATTTCTCGTGATCCAGCCTGCTGAATTGAACTTGATACAAAAAACCCTTCATGTTCAGAATATTATAGCTACAAAAATGTTCAACAATTAATCCAGACTCAATACTTCAAATGATGAATTATTTATACAAATTCTAAACTAGAATATCTTGAAAAAATATCAAGATTGGTTTACAAATATCTCAAACTATATTACTTAAATAGAAATTAATAATAGGACACTCAAAACAAATGAATCTATTTGGCACTATATTTATCGATTGATGGTGAGAAAGAATAGAAATTCGAATTTGATAGCAACTCTTGGTTGATGATGAGGCTTCCAAATCACTAACTATCTCCTTCCTTTGCATGTTTTGCTCCAGAAATTCTGTAAAATTAGGGTCCAGTGATACCTTTGTATATCTCAATCCGAGATATATATGTAAAAATTGAAAGCGATTATTTTAGATAAATATGTTATTTAGATAAACATCTCCCAGTTTCCTAAAATTCCGCTCTAGTTATTCACAATTAGCTCTGCAAAAGGATGTGTAAAATAGAACTTTGCACAGTCTAAAACATAGGTTATGAATATGTGCATGTATCTCTCATTCTGTAATACCTGTGCATAAAGTTAGATAGGTTGTTGTAGGTTGGAATCTTAGGAACATAAACCTCCTCCATTTTTTCAAAATTCATCTTGGATTAGTCACAATAGTTTTTGCAAAACTATGACTTAAATAGGAAATTTCTGGAAAATTTCCCTTCCTGCTCTATTTTCATCTTTTAACCTTATTTTTTTTTTACTATTTTGACTTTTACTTTGGATAAACTTAATTGTTGCTGATAAAAGTGCTTTTCATTTCTGTTTAACCATTATTGCCTTCGTGTTTACTTTTACTGTTTTACCTTGACTACTCTCTTACCTTTTCAATTTTACCTTTTACAGTAAGAGTGAGTAAAATATATCCTGGAGAGTTGTTGATGGAAATGTTTTCATCCTTTGTTCTAACCACTTGTGAATTTTTTTTTCTCTTTGAGTAAATTATTTCTTTATGTTAGGTTTCTTGGAATCTTTCGTTTAAGGAAAATCATTTGAATTCACGTTCCAAGAGTCTTGGAGTAAACAATTTTGAACTAGTATTAATTGTCTATCCAAGCTTTTGTATGATCACCTGCAAAAATAAACCAATAGTTAATGAAACACAAGTTTTCATAGGCTAGGCAATGATTTCGTTTGAATTGTGGAAAACTGTGGAATAAGTTCCAGTTGTGGAGGTTCAGCTTTGCTATTTAAACAACCTTTCCAGCTTCAAAATTCAAACTTAGATAATAATTCAAGCTTTTTAGAAAAATTGTGGCTCAACGTAAGGGTGTGAGGATTGATCTTCTTGTTCTACATCACAGCACAGGTCAAATGGTGGTTTAACAAAACACAGGAACAGATAGGTAGCGCATCTCAAAGAATGGTTTAGACTTCAAATATCACTGGTATCATTGAAATATGCATAAATAGATTGGCGGTTATCGCACTGAAGAAAAGCAGTAAATGGTATTGGGAGGATCGATGTGATCCAATAGAATTCGAGTGTGTGGAGGGGAGAGAAAGGTTCAAAACAATTTATATTGCAAGGTTTGGATTCATTATTGATCGCGCTAAGAAGTATGCAATGGTGAATCTCCACCATTTGATCTAGAGAATGGGAAGAAAACGGTTGAGATTATATGATGAAGATGCGGGGTGTTAGGCATTGGGCCCGGGATTATTTATGTGGTGGGTATCGATTATTTATTAAAACATGAGGTTTTAATATATATTTTCGGCGTGATATGATAGGCAGGTCAAGGTTTTATTAACAAATGCAATGAATATAAGTATAATATTACTATAGGCAGGGTAATATACAATAGGAATAGTTTTAACCTATGAGAGCGCGGGTATAATATATCACGTGGGTGGAAACGAACCATAGGTTAGAACTATAATATGGGTTTGGGATATAATAATAAATGGAATTAAATTATTATACAATAAAAGGTTTATAAAAGGAGTTAATAAATTATGTTAGTGTGATGCATATTTATGTAGGAACGCAAAAAAATAAACATATAACCATAAATACAAAGATGCAGTGGAAATAACACTTCATTTCATTAATATCAAAGAACTGAAATTTGCTTACAGACAGAATGGAAATAAAACTAGCTAGGGTGTTGGTAGCTATCTTTGAGAAGAGATGTGGTCACTACATGCCTCTGAACTGAGTTACAATAAGGCTCGAGGGCCTATTTATTATTTAGAAACAATGGGAAATCCTAAACAGCGAAAACCCTAACCCTAGGAGATGAAGCGCCAAAACTATGGGCCCCATTTGGGTAAATTGGTGTTTCAACTTCCCGGGGATGTAACTTTGGCATATGATCTCCGTTTGACGTGTACCATACCTCGTTAGAAAGATCTATCTGAGGAATAAAAATTTTGAGTCAGAAAAATTGATCCATGGACCCATTTTTTCCCCGTTTTCCCAAAAAATGTCGTTTAGGGCCTCAAAACGGCTCCGAAAGTTCAGGACCCGAACAATTGCTAAAAATATTAAGTTGTGGAAAAACTGAAAAACTGAAAGAGACAATGGTGGGGCCCCAAGTGGAATAGACGGGTGACCACCAATATCCACCTGAATCATTCCTCCCCCCTTAGGAAATGATGGTCCACATTGCGTTAAGTTCCTCCATGAGATGAGGAAATTTCTGCTGAACTTGGTCCCTCGTGAACCACTTTCCTTGGTGCATGAGTTGGCTAAATTTGACAACCCGATATAGTTGGATCTTCTGTTGGTGAGTGTTCTTGATTTGCATGTCCATGATACAATCAGTGGTGGCCTTTTCCATGCAGTCTGGGTTTAGCTCTGTTGGTGTGAGTTGTTCTGCAATGTTAGAGGTGTCTAGTAGAGGTGGGAAGTAAGGACGAAGGCGGTCCACATTGAATACTGGGTGAAAACCAAGGAACGGTGGAATACTGAGCTCGAAGGCATTGTTCCCTACAGCATTGGTGATGGTGTATGGCCTGTATCGAAGTGGGCGAAGCTTGCGGTGGAGTCCAGTGAGGTTCTCCTTCTGCAAATGTAGCCATACTTTGTCACCCACCTGGAAGTTGTGTGGCACCCAGTTTTGATCATGGCGTTGCTGGTACTTAGCATTGGCTTTGTCCAATATGTCATGAACCTATTCGCAGATGTGTTGACTGGGCTCTATGAAGCTATTTTCTTTTTCAACTTCAGACTGGACATGAGCCAAATTGGCCTGAGTAGCAGCAAATGGCATGGCTACGTCAATGGGATATAGTGGCTGGAATCCCAAGCCCACCTGAAAGGGGATATGGTCGATTGAACTATAGAGAGCTCGGTTATAACTATGTTGTACATAGGGGAGGCTCTCATCCCATGTGTGTGGATGCTTTGAATTGTACATGCGCAGAATCTGTACAATCATTCTGTTGATGACCTCTGTCTGGCCATCTGTTTGGGGATGGAAAGTTGTGGACTTGGTGAGCTTGGTGTCCAACATTGACCAGAGGCTGGAACAAAACATGTTGAGGAACCTGCTATCCTGATCTAATATGATAGACTTTGGGATCCCAAAGTGCACCCACACTCTTTCAAAGAAGAGTTTAGCAGTGGCTTCTACTGTGATATTCTTCTTACAGGCCGCCATAACGGCCATATTTGAGAATCTGTCGACGACCATGAAAACAAAGCCATTTCCATGCTTAGTATAAGGCTGGCTTGACATGTAATCCATGGAGATGGATTCCCAAGGTCGACTAGGGGTAGGTAGCGGAGTATATATGCCTTTCTTCTTGATGGTCAGTTTGGAAATGGCACAAGCAATGCAGGATCTAATGTGCTTCCCGACATCCTTTCGAAGGTTTGTCCAATAGAAATACTTCTGCAGTACTGCTACTATTTTCTCGACCCCGAAATGCCCAGCGACTCGACTATAGTGTGCTTCCCTTATCATCTTGGCATTCTCGCTTGAAGGAACACAAAGGTGTCCTAGGTGACATAAAAGTACATCTTGGAGGTGAAATTTTGGAACTTGCATACCCCCCAAGAGTGCCTTGTAAGTGTGGCTAAATTCTGGGTCTCTCTCGTGGAGAAACAGCTAATCATAAGTCTCATTCCCAAAAGAGTTGAGAATGGTGGTGAGCACCACGATTGGTGGTCGACTGAGGTAGTCTGCAACATTATTGGTGCTACCCTTCTTGTACTTGATGTTCAAATGAGACTGTTGTAGATATGTGGACCAGTCCTGATCGCGATCATTGTTGTGTAACAGCTCCGAAAAGAGAAGAAAAGAGATATCAACGCCTTAGAAATGAGCCACTTAGAGGGTGAAACCTTCAATACATTACATAAATGAACAATTCTTGGATGATACAAATGAACAAAACCTCCTTCTATATATAGGAGTCCATGGGGCCACAATATAATCCTAGTGGGGCCATAATGTAATCCTAGCCGACCTAACAATAATAATGTAAGGGCACAATAATAACAATATGGGGGTTACAGGGGTGAAAAAATAACAATAAGTGGGGCTAAACTAACATAATAAGGGACTAAACTATTAATATAGGGACTTAACATGCCCCTCTGCTTCAAACAAGTGTTGTCCTCAACGCTTGATTATTTCTTGATGCTTCTGTATAAAATTCTCATCCTCCCATGTGGAATCTTCTACAGGAAAGTTCTTCCACTTGCTGAGATAATTTGAAATTGATTGTACTTGTCGATTTCTTGTTTCTGTGACTGCTTCAGAACTTCTTTCGATGTGATGTTGATCTTCCGGTTGTTTCATCTGATTTTGCACCAAAGTTAGGTTATCCTTTGAGAGTTGGAGAACTTGTTGTTGATGCTCATTGTGATATTCCACTACTTTATCATCCATAATAGATTTTATTTGATCCTTCAAAACATCCAAATTAGCCTGCATTTTTTCTTTTAAACCATCTAGGTCATCTTCGATTGCTCTTCGTAAGATCGAAATTTGTTGCACTTGGTACCGTAATTTTGATATCTCATATTGCAATTCTTCCTCCTCATGCGTCATAGTATAGATTTCTAAGGGCTTAATGGGTATGGAATTATTTTTTGGAGGCATAATAGAACCCATTACTGACAAAAATTCTTCAATATGCCCTTGGAATCAATTCAACTTGATTCTTCAAACAAGACTTATGCAATTCGGAAAAAACAATACACACCTTTTTCTTGCTTTTGAGGAGCTCGATATTGAAATTGGATTATCTCTATGATTGCAGCACATCAATATCTTAATTTTGGTACCAATGTATCCCTTTGAATTATCTTTCGAATGCCACAGGTTTGACCTAATTTGGATTCTCCAAGACAAAGTTGTGTCCAATCTCCCACAATGACCTAATTATGGACTGGTTTAGTAGAGTGAACTTGTACAACTTGCCACGTGTCACTGTTTCGTCTTTTTTCTCTGAAATTGATATCCAAGAAACTAAAGTCTGTGTGATTGCGACCAATTTTTACGGCACTCCAATCCGATGCCCAGAGAGAGAGTTATTGAACTTTTCCCATGATCCCCTCTTTGAGATGAAGTTCAGGAGCCTGCGAAAGCACTACCTTCCACAGATCATATCTCTGAAAATATTGCGAACCCAGATCTGAAATTTTTTGACAAATTTCCTCAGGATTTCAGCTTCTCACCATATGAATTTATGATTCTAAACCTCCGTAGAAACAAATTATAGCTCAAATGCCACGATGACCTGTTTAGGAGCCTGAAAAAAGACCTAACTTCCATGAATCATATCTCCAAAAATATTGCGAAAAAAGCTCTGAAATTTTTAGACAATATTCCTCAATATTTTAGCTTCGTACCCTAAAAATTTTAGTTTCTGAAACTTCGTAGAAAAAAATTTATAGCGAACATTCCACGATGACCTGTTTTGAGCAGCGAAACCCTAGAATCCAAAGCTCTGATACCAAATGTTCGGTAACAACTCCAAAAAGAGAAGAAAAGAGATATCAATGCCTTAGAAATGAGCTACTTCAAGGGGGAAACCTCCAATACATTACATAAATGAACAATTCTTGGATGATACAAATGAACAAAACCTCCTTCTATATATAGGAGTCCATGGGGCCACAATATAATCCTAGTGGGGCCATAATGTAATCCTAGCCGACCTAACAATAATAATGTAAGGGCACAATAATAACAATATGGGGGTTAAAGGGGTACAATAATAACTATAAGTGGGGCTACACTAACATAATAAGGGACTACACTATTAATATAGGGACTTAACAATCATTATGTAACTTCTCTTATGTCTGTATGAACTACAGGGGCTGATGGTCTGTGTGGATGATTGTTTCCTTCCCCAAAATGTAATGCTTCCATTGTCAACAAGCTTTCACAATGGAATAAATTTCTTTGTCATAAGTGGGATACTTGTGAACTGTGTCAGACAATGTCTCACTATGATATGCCACTGGATGTCTTTGTTGAGTAAGAACTGCCCCAAATGCATAGTCAGAGGCATCTATCTCAATATTGAATGGCTGTTGGAAGTCTGGTAATGTGAGCACTGGGGCAGAACAGAGGCGATTTTTCAAATCTGTGAATGCCTTCTTTTGAGGTTCTAACCAATAGAATTTTTCCCTCGCTCATCCCTTGGTGACTTGACTCAATGGCCAAGTGATATGAGAGAATCCCAACATGAACCTATGGTAGAAATTAGCAAGACCCAGAAAGCTATGAAGCTATGTTATAGTGGTTGGCGTTGGCCAATCCCGAATGAATTGGATCTTGGTTGGATCCACATGCACCCCCTTTCATCAATAATGTATCCCAGATATTGAACTTGGGTCATGCCAAAAGTGCACTTCTCCAAATTGGCACACAACTGGTGTTGTTGCAGTGTTTGGAGGACTTGTCGGATGTGGTGAAGGTGCTCTTCCCAAGTCTGGTTGAAGATCAGAATGTCATCCAAGTACACCACTAAAAATGAGTTGGTGAATGGTCGCAAGATGTCGTCCATCAACCTCATGAAGGTTGCGGAAGCATTTGTCAACCTGAAAGGCATTACCAGCCATTCGAAAAGGCCTTCCTTGGCTTTGAAGGTAGTCTTCCACACATCGGAGGGTTCAATTGGTACCTGGTGATACCCAAACTTCAAGTCGATCTTGCTAAAATATTCTGCACCTTTGAGTTGGTCCAGAAGGTCCTCAATCCGTGGGATCGGGTACCTATTCTGGACAGTGATCTTGTTCAGCACTCGATATTCAATACAAAGTCTCCACATCCCATCCTTCTTCTCTACCAACACAATCAGGCTCCCACACACCGATGAACTTGGTCGTATGTGACCTTTCTGTAGTAGCTCCTGAATCTGCTTCTTGATTTCATCCTTCTCCATAACAGAGCACCGACAGATCAGTCCATTGGGTAGCGGTGCACCTGGGGTCAGATCAATCGGGTGCTTAATCTGACAGTGCAGAGGAACCCCTGTGGGTGAGGTGAATATGTCCTCGTACTCGTCCACAACCTTATCCATTTGTTGTCGTCGTGCAGAGGAGCCCTATCTGGAGGTCATGGCCACAATCTTCTTCTTTCCCTGGGGGTGGATCATCATGAAAGCGAATTTCCTAGTTTGGGAAATGAGCTTACTACATTGTTTTGCAGTAACCAAAGAGATAGCACCAGGAAGGGGTACCTCTGGTATCCTGTACAACTTATTTCCCAAAGTAACAATAACAGCATGAGGCCAAGACTCATACACAACATGACGCTTTCACAAGTATGGTTGTCCTGATAATACATCAAAAACATCAATAGGAGAAACATCACATAATACCTCATCCGTGAAGGCTTGATGCTATAGGGAAGGCGGCACTGCTTTCTAATGCAGAGATCTCGTCCTTGGTGAAGCCACCCGACGGTTTATGGATGTGGGGGAGCCGTGGTCGGCAAGCCCAACTGCTTCACGGTCTCTACTGAAATGAGGTTCTTTTGGCTCCCATTGTTGATAATGAACTGTATCGGGGAGCCCTTTACCCACATCTAGGAGTGGAAGAGACGTTCCTCCTCATCTAGATCTTCTGGTTCCTCCTTCTGGATTTTCATAGTGGCAACATTGGCATTGGGCTCCGCATCGATAATCTGTTTCCCTTTTTCATTCCCCTTATCAGGTTCTGATTCAGAGTTGGAGCATGCATCTGACTCAGAAGCCCTCATCTCGGCCACCAATGACTGCTTGGCCCGACACTCACTTGTGTTGTGAGTGGAGCTCTTATGGAACTCACACCACTTTCCCATGTCCTTCTTTGGCTTTGCGGTTTTTTTCTTTACTTATGCCTTCGACAGGTTCTCTTGAGTCACCATGCCTTGGCTCTATCCTTTTTTCTGCAGTTTGGGAGCACCTTTCCCTTGCTTATGATTCGCAGATCCAAAGTCTTGCTTCTTCTATTTGAATTTCTGCTCAATCTTGGCAGCATACTGATATGCCATACCAAGCAAGGAGATGTCAAGGAACTCCATTTCCTCCTGAATGTATCTGTGCAGACAAATGCGATACTTTAGCACTAGATGTTTCTCTGAATATTTGATACCCAACTTGGTGTGCAGGGTATGGAACAGATTCGTCAGCTCATGCACATCTTGATCCCTTTGTTGTCGCAGCTTGGTCCATTGTATGTACTCGTCCTCATTGCTCCCCATGGGATAGTATTGTTCCTTGATAGCGTCTCGGAAATAATTCCAAGCGGGTACGACCGAGAATAGAGAGGGTTTTGTCTCATCCTTTTTCTCACAGTGGGTTTCCCACCAGTCCTTGACATGGGGGCTAGCTTTGAGGAGTGCAAAAATAATCTTCTCCCTGTCGGAAAAGTCATGAACCGAGAAATATCCTTCTAATAGATTCAACCATATATCTATGGAATCTGCATCTATTTGAACCTCAAATATGGGAATGTCAAAATTTACTTGTACCTTAAAAGGAGTCGCACCTCCAGAGTAGCTAATGGATGCAGATGCGCCACAGGTGGGCAGTCGTTGAAGGATCTGGGCAAAGTTGTCCATCATCGTGTTCCTTTACTTTTTGAGGGCCTTCTCAAGCAATATTTTGATAGGATCTCCTGCTCCCTCATCTTTCGTTTTGTACCCCATGGGCGTCCGTCAAGGTTTGCGAGGCTGATCTTACAAAGGTTCCACCAGATCGATCCCTAACTCCTTATACCACGACCTCATTGGGGACATGCAAAGAAGGATCAAGAAAAAGAAGACCACTATTATACCACTGATCTGGATCTATGCAGGAACTCAATAGAATAAACATATAACCATGAATACAAAGATGCTGCGGAAATAACACTTCATTTCATTAATATCAAAGAACTGAAATTTTCTTACAGACAGAATGGAAATAAAACTAGCTAGGACGCTAGTAGCTATATTTGAGAAGAGATGTGGCAGCTATAGGCCTCTAAAATGAGTTACAATGAGGGTTTAGGACCTATTTATTATTTAGAAACAATGGGAAATCCTAAACAGCCAAAACCCTTACCCTAGAAGATGAAGCGCCAAAACTATGGGCCCCATTTGGGTAAATTGGTGTTTCAACTTCCTGGGGATGTAACTTTGGCATACGATCTCCGTTTGATGCATAGCATACCTCGTTAGAAATATCTATCCAAGGACTACAAATTTTGAGAGAGTAACATCGGTCCATGGACCCATTCTGCTCCCTGTTTTCCCAAAAAAACGTCATTTAGGGCCTCAAAACTACTCCGGAAGTTCAGGACCCGAAAAACTGCTAAAAATAGTAAGTTGTGCCGAAACTGAAAAATTAAAAGAGACAATGGTGGGGCCCTAAGTGGAATAGGTGGGTGACCACCAATATCCACCTAGATCATAGTGTTAAAAAATGAAATGAATGCGATAAATAAAATACACTTAGGATAGTGTGAAAACATGATTTTAGGTGGGATTTTCAAAGTGGCGGCCCATTGTTAACATTTTACACTTGAAAGCATAGGATAAGTGCATTTTTAGTGGTTTTTCACATTTTCAAAGGTGAATATGCATTTTTACTTAGGGAAAGGGTTTTATTAGGGTAAAATGAGTGATGTTAAGGGAAAAGGGTTTTTATGAAGGGGAAGGGCTTCAATGAGGTGGAATCCAATACCTTGGTGCCAATTACTCATTAATATGTGGGTCCGGTCCCACCAGAAGTCAGAGAAATGCTCTAAGTATTTATGACTGAAGGATTTAGTACTGGAACACATTGTGGGGAGTGAAATTATTAATATATCATATGATGTTTATCCATGCCTTGTGAAACTGCTTTTGCCTACCCATCAACTACCTTAACATTTTTTCTTCATTTACATGGGTGCATTTGAGCTTGCAAACCCTTATTCATTTTTCCTTTGAAAATACCAAAATAGCTAATTCTATCCTTATTTTTTCCAAGGACTCAAATTAAATTGTTGAGCTCCTTATTATTTTTTTATCTAACTAGTGATCCTCCAAGGTTATATTGTTTGACTAGATCTTTATTCGCTAACTAACAACATGAAATTTAAAGCATGAGAGGTCAAGTTTAAGATTTTTGACCCTCATGGATTGTGGCATTTAGGATGAGCTGCACACAATCTTATTTTGCAGTGAAAGTAAAATAGTAGTGGTTGGATTTGGATCACTTTCATGTTTTATTTTTATCTCTTTTTTGTTTGGGGTACATTTTTCCATTCTTTTTTACATACCCTCTTTTCATTTTTTAGTTTTGGGAATACATTTGCAGAAATAAAGGTATGTACAAAATTTTAAGATTTTAACAGAGTCAATTCAAAATTATGAATCCTATTTATAGGACCCTAACACCCCCCAAGCAACCGAAGGTCCTAGTGACGACCATGAAATAGCCTGACTGTGATTGTAGCCTTTTTCTTCCTATGTTATACCAGCAACGACGATATTTATGGCTAATTTCTAGGGCTGGGACCCATTTATTGTCCATAACCTCCATAAAACTTATGGAACTCATAAAATACATGACAAAAATTCTTTTGATACAAAATTTATAAAGGACTTGACTAGACCACTAATATCCATGTTAGGAATTTCATCAAACATGTCACAAATATACATTCTACATGTTAAAACAACATGTGTGAGAATAGAGGTCTCAAATTTATCTGAGAATTTATTAGAAGAATTGATTCATTATCAAATTAGCTTCATTATCATCAATTAAGTCATATATTCATTTTTCATTAATTTATAAATCAAAACTTGTTAACATCCATACACCAGTACTGTCATAAAACATACTCATAACTAGCAGATCAACAACAAAAATAACAAGGATACAAAAACAATAAATGCCACATATGAATGAGTACATTTGCACATAAAATAGCAAGGGAAAGGAACTCTTATCAATGAATGCAAAACCAACTAGGTTTAGGAATTCCACGTACTACCATACCATAGATTGGTTGAACCAAATATTTCTTCTAGCCAGTCACCCCCATGCCATATTCCAAGCCTGAATGTAGGACTCATGGCCAAAATAAACTAGGGCCTCCTGAGGCTAAACCAACTCAACCTAATCAATGTAACTAAGATTTACCACAATCCTCACTGGATCACTAGACTCTAAACAGGCATGTATGTCATCAGATTTCTCCACCTTGACCGTGAGGAATTTTACTGTCTCCAAGTATCTAGGCTTTACCACAATCCAAAATCTAATCTAGGAATCACTAGGCCATAGTGTTATAGGTCAATTTTGGCACCATTCCCAATGACCTGGTTAACTGGGCATCATTTCCAGGACCGATGATCAAGGGTCTATCATTCCCTATCATTTTAGTTGCTATATGACCTAAGATAGAAAACAAGACAAATCAAGCAAGACTTTCATCAATAAAAGGTTTCCATGGTTTGAAGCTTATTATTTAGCATATGAGAGCTCACCAACACAGGCTCTAAGGGGCCTAAGTGCATTGCATATGCAGGTAGCCCCGTGCAAGGCTACTTTGCAAAGCACTTCCTGACATTCAAAGGTGCGTTGGTCACATTGGGAGCGAAATTCTCATTGTTTCAGAATCTCCACTCACTAGTAAAAAATGATGAAATTAATGACTAGGTGACTAAAAATGTTAGTCACCACAATTATTTCGAGTGAATTACTACTAAATTTGAGCAATTCTAAGTGACCGAACTAAAAATGACTAACTTAAATGACTAATTTAGTCTTGGAATGAACTATACGACTAGATAATAAGTGACTAAACTAAAAGTGACTAACTTAAAGGACTAATTCAGTCTACGGATAAGATATATGACTAGATAATAAGTGACTAAAGTAAATGTGACTAACTTAAATGACTAATTTAGTCTAGGATTAAAATATATTACTAGATAATAAGTGACAAAATTAATAATGATTAATGTAAATGACTATTATAGTCCAAGAATAAAAATATGGCCAAATAACAAGTACAACAAGTTTATGAATTAGTCATTTATGTTAGTAATTTTTAATTGTGTCACTCCATAAATGGAAAATTGCAATTTTGGTACCGAAGTGTTACATTTCACTATAGGCGTCTTTGAATCCATTTGCAGTGTCAAAATTTAGAGACAAGGGGGTCTCTGAATTTACAGTGCTGAAATTATGAATACCCTTTTGTCTCTAAAGTTAACAGTGCAGATGGATTCATCTACAATTAACATAATTGCATGTATCATCTATCAACTTTATACTAATGCATTCATTATAATTTTAGTAAAGGTAATATTAATTAGGTAGCCAAATTTATATTTATATTTATATTTAATATTTGGCCATAAAGTTTAATTTTTAAACTTCATTCATTTATGTTAAAAGTGTGAGTTGTTTTAAATATAAGGTTAAATCTTCATATTTACATTTAATAACTAGATAAATATAAAATTTCTTATGTTAAACATGTGAGTTCATTTAAACCTACTATTAAATCATCATATTTACATTTGATAAATACTAAATAGATAAACCTACAATATATATTTATAGACCTATTTAGTAAATAGGTATGAACATTTGTTAATTTAGGTATGAAAGTTAATTAAATTTTTAATGATGTATGAACCTTTGTTTTTTTGTAAGTCAATGTTATATTCATGTAGGAAAAAAGGAGTACATATATCCAGTTACAAAGCAGGTGGTCTCACCTTGACTTGGTTTGTTAACAAAAATTTGCACCAAATTAAAAAAATGCAGATGAGGGACTACGGACATTGTCCATAAACGGTTGGGTCAGAGGCACCAAAACACATATAAAACACAAAGAACACAAAATAACATACTAGTTTCCCAACATGGTGGATGCATGGTTGTCCGGGGTTGTTCCTAGATATGGTGGAGGATAGAAGTCACACTGACCGTGCCCTTCAAAGTGCGCCAACAAAGTCTCCAACTTTTCTACTTTCTCAGTGAGTTTATTTTGGCCTTGCAAAACAACTACCAGTCGCTCCTAGACTTGGCATTGTAAATAATGCATTTATTCCAATGTTTCCATATGCTCTACATGCTCCTGAAGATAAAATCTCTCAGTTGTGTCCACTCTTTCCATCAGGCTGTTGATAAGTGCACTATTTTTCTCTAGGAAAAAATGTTGGATAACCTGCCCCTCATTTACCTCAAATCAATCAAACCCATGATTCTCCTTGCCACCATGGCCTCCTCCACCTCGACAACTTATATGATTTTAAACCCTCAAACCCCCACCTCTATTATCACATCGTTTACCTCCTCCACCACCCACGTGCACACCGACACTAATGAGTCGTGCACGCCCGCAGTATTTCCACCCTGGCGTGGAGCCTCCATGATTATTTCTGAGTCTGCCACCCCCACAGGGCCATGGATGACAAGGGAGGGAGAACACCCACACCACACCAGGGGCTTCATAATTCGCCAAGGTCGAGGAACCCCGCCATGTGTAGAGTCGAGATACCAGACCAAAAGGAAGCACAAAGACACCTTCCACTACTAGATAAAGACTTCTACCACTAGCAAAACCAAATACCATCACCCACCAAACCAACACAGGAAATTGAACAAAAAATGATGATAAAGTAGCTGACTCCTGAGTGTAACTTGCCCCAGGGCAGTGACCAATATCCAAATTCCCCACATAGAGACCACACACCAATCCACCAAACACCATCACACCCACGCTGGAGGGCACTAAATTTAGAAAAGAAATTAGTTTTCTGTCACCACTGTTGAGGTTTCCTCAACTGCAAATTCTAGCTTCCTCTCTTATCACGAAAAAAAAGACTCACTAAAAGCCAAGAGAAATGGAAATGAGTGATCTCACTTCCCTTCAACTTCTTATCCTCAACCCAAATGCAGTCAATGGCTAAGAAACTAAGCAGTAGGGACCGATTGAACACACCATGCCAACAAATTCCCATGAAAAGCACACACAAGCCACTCCCTCTGTAAACCTTCCTACGACGTTTACGCTTCCTCTTCAGAGGCCACCATTAGGACCAACACCAAAACATATTGAGGAGTCTAATGTTAGGCTCCCTCATCTTCCCTTGCCTTATCCTTTCACCACCTCAGAAATCCAATGCACAATTAATTTTCACACGAATTTCCAATGTGAATCCAGTAACTCTCAAACCATAACCCATTAACCCCTCACCCCTAACCCGTGAAATCCTTAACTGTTAAATCCCCTAACCCCTAAGCCCCTAATCCCTAATCCCTTAACCAATAAATCATTATTCACCTAACCCCTAACTGTGCCTAAATCCCCTAACCCATAAGCCCCCAATCCCTAATCCCTTAACCACTAACTCATTATTCCACTAACCCCTAAATGCACCTAAATCCCCTAGCCCCTAACCCCCCAATCCTTAACCCCTTAACCACTAACTCATTATTCCCCTAACCCCTAGCCCTAAGCCCTAAGCCCATAATCCCTAATCCCTTAACCACTAACTCATTATTCCCCTAACCCTTATAACAATCCCTAAAACTCGTTGGGATTATCCATTCCAAATGAGAGCAGGTCTAGTTGGGACCTATGATTGGGTAAATTCCCCCTTGTTGGCAAGATCAAAATGGTTAATCTTTGATATAAAAATGTATATCAAATATTTCATTAAAAAGAGGGAACCATACCATCTCCACCAGGCTATATTGCCTATCGGTCGCTTGGCCTCTTCTAGCTCTCACATTAATGTAGTCTTTCTTGACTGGTACAGAAGAAGGTTTCACATTATCAATTGTTTTTTGGGACAACGTATTTCAGTTTTTTCATCACTGTTACATTATTTAAGATTATCCTTTAAATCATCCTAGTATTTTGTACTCTCTCCAACTTTGTAGTGCTTTCCATTCCTCTCAGTCTCATCTGTTTCCTTAGTCTGTTAAGGATTAGGTCAACAACATTAGGATGTGTTTTCAACAAACAAGGGTATTTATAGGACACAATTACATGGCGCAAGAGTGTAATCGCCAAATTTCTCATGAATGTGGGACACTTAAACTTAAGCTCTTCTGTAGCATTCATGAGGTGCAGTGTGGTTATCGAGACTTCATCAGATGTCCATTCTCTAGACTTAAATTGCATGACAACACTGTGGCTGAGTTTGAAATTGGAGATTGAACATACATTTGGTTTAATTTCAATAGACATTTTCATCAATAAATGTAAATAAATGGCTAACAAATACTAGAAATTAATAAATAGAGAATACATGGAAACAAGCAACATTACCTACAAAATTGTACATTGACACAAAGAATAAAGAACTGTTGTGCACAAACAGAGACCAACGAAACTATCATCTTAACCCCTAATCCCTTGAACACTAATTCCCAACCCCTAAACCCTAAACCTACAAACACTTAACCCCTAACTCATTTAACCCCCTAAACCCTAAACCTCTAAGACCTAAACCCCTCAGCCCTTAAACCCTAATTCCTGACCCCTAACCCATTTAACCCCCTAAACCTCTAAAACCCTAATCCATTTAACCCCCTAAACCTAACCTCATTAACCCCTAACCCCTATCTCGTGAAATCCTTAACTGCTAAATCCCCTAACCCCCTAAAGCTCTAAACCCCTAACCCATTTAACCCCCAAACCCTAAACCTCTAAACCCTTAACCCCTGATCCCTAAACCCTTAACCCCTAACCCATTAAACCCCCTAATGTAGTAAGGATATGCAAAGCCAAAATGCATTACATTTTTACTCACAATGATGTTATTCATTGAAAAAATTTATTCAAAACAAAATTTTTCCATGCCGTAGTGTAGGGATTAACTCGAAATCGATGGCCTTTTAGGTGCTAATATGTTTTGTTTGATCATCCCACACTTGCCATGTGTTGATTTAGAGAGAAACCACTGCAAGTAATGAGATGGTCCCTAAAACACAGAAGGACCCATGAATGCGACTCCATGTCTTCCACGAGAATGAGGGAAACCCTTTAAAATATGCAATAATAAAATGAGTTGAATTGAAATGTTAATTAAACATAACATAAAAACGCGGTTGCGAAGAATTTGATGAAAGAAGCAGGAGAAAAATAAATAAATGCTACAGTGATGAGACATCCTTGTCAGTCTTTTGGGAAAGAATAAGTTTAAGAAGCTCGAAACAACTCGTGGAGTCATGTTCAATGAGTGACCATAAACTTAGCGGTGTCAAAGTGGCTAATAATCATAGTTTATGGTGGATGATATTCACCATACATAACATTTGTTGTTTAGGTCATTTGTTTGGTGGTCAATGTTGGTGAATCACTATATTATATCATGGTACCATATATTTCATTTTTAAAGGAAAAAATATATTGAACATGAAATAAGTTCCATCTCATGTAAATGTTTAATGTCACGATGTTGTGAATGGTTTGCACATTATATGTATCGTATATTTGTAATCACTTCTATCAAGTTTACTTTAAGAAATAAAGGAAGAGGTGCAGGGCCTTACCATAAGAAGGACTTGCACTAACTCGTCTCCTCATATCATTCAAACATCAGCCCATAAATCAAACACATGCCCTAATTTCTCTAGTATGGAAACCCTTGGATGAATATGATAATGAACTCCTCCCAACCACTAGATCTAACCCAACTATTGAATGTATTTGGTTGGCATGTATAAATTCCTTTAATGGGTCCATGGATATGTATGTAATCCAATTTTGCATTGGAATGATACAAACACCCAAATTAACACGAGGTATAGAAGTTTCAACCTTACAACTCTCTCATCCAATATTAAATACTTCACTAATTAGTCAAGGGGTAATCTACTTAACTGTATATTAAATATTAAAAGCACTCATATTAACACAAGAAAATAATAATAGTATTTAATATAAAGTTATAGTATAGGTAGATGCTAAATTGGCATGTGAGACCCCCTTGTTCGTGGGACAATATATGCCCTTCATGTAATGATTTAACTATTTAATCCATGGAGGTATACATACCTTAATTTCCCTTGGATTCAAAATTGTGACATTTAAAGGGGAAACACTTTAACACAATTCTAACAAGTAAATACGAAATTAATTTGTATATGTATCAAAGTTAGTCTAAGAGTTGCATGACATGCTTAATTTTGCACGAAATCAACAGAACTCGTGAAGGGTTAATCACAATAGGCATGTATGGTCGATTCTGATTATCATAGGTACATTAGTTTGGTTTTCCAAATCCATAAATTTCACACATTGTACCTATTGTTAAAGGTATGTCAGGTTGGTTTACTTGTTCAACATCATGCACATTTGGTTGTGTTCACTAAAGGGATTTTAGTTCATTGAAAAAACCAATAGTTTGCCAAGTTGGTCAACTTAGTGAGTTGTGTGTCATGTCAATCATCTTAATGAACAACATGTCATGTCGATTAATTTATTTATTGACATGTGCATTCCATTGTCATTGTTAGTGATGTGTTAGGTTGGTTATTAACATCTATTTTTTATTAACATTGTCTTGGAGATTAACCCTATCGACATGCATGTTTAACTACAATTGTGAGAGGTATGTTAGGCTGGTCAACCCCATCAACAACATTTATGCTCAATTACGAATGTTGAGGGATACCACATTGGTCACCCGATTACCAACATGTACCTTTTGGTTATCACGAGTAGAAGCGTGTTAGGTTGGTCAACTTGATCAACTACATGTATGGTTGGTTACAAGTAGTAAAGCCTCATTTGAATGGTCAATGAAATAAATAGTGTGCAAATATTGTTACCAATATTGAATACATGTTTTGTTGGTTAACTTAGTTAACATCACATAAATTCAATACAATTGTTCGAGGCATCCAAGGACACTCAACCCATTTAAATTAGTGCATAACATTGATGAGGGCTTTCTTATTTCTTGGTGGGTGAAAATAGTGTGTTATTATTCCCCCACAAGTGTTCAATATTTCCATGTGACATTTTCAGCCCTCATGGGCCGAATTTCCTTCTTAAGGGGGTTGTTTATTTAAGATAGGGTTAGGTTCAAGTCTAGAGTGACTTTTGTAGAATAGATACTGCTTAGTTGTGACTGTTGAGTTAAAGTGGTGCTTTCATAGATTTTGAGATGCTTATACCACATTGCAATGTCTAAAATCAATTAATTTCCACTTGCTTGTGTTCATGAAAACAATTTCAATCCAAAAAAACAAATGTATGTGAAAGCAAGTTAAATAGCTCAATGCTCGTTGACCCACGCCACCAACATTACTAGATTTATCTCCTTGCTTGTATTTGTTGGGGTTCAACCTCATCCCACCTAACATAAGTTATTTAGTCCACCATTATGCACACATGCATACTTCTAAAAAAATGGCAAACTTGACCATTGTCAAACCTTACAAAAGAATTTCAAAAACATTGTTACATTTTCACCACAACATATACATATGTGCAATTTGTATCAATATTTGCTAAATTGCTATATAGTTCTCTAAATTTCAATATTCTACCACCTTGACACCCCTTAAACCCTATGAAAATCTTTGTATTGATTTCACGACCCTATCCATTTTTCAATTTCCTTAAATTAATCTTATAACACCCTCCATTAAAATCATTACCTACTCTTACATATATTCATTAACTCTATAACTCAACAAAGATTAAAACTACAACAACAATATAATTATAATACTATATAATTGAGATATCTTCACATATAAAACTAATGATATATTAAGGCCAATATGTTTCATTACTTCCTTGAGAACCTTTTCCCTAGACCAACAAGGACTCAAGAGGCTCTAGTGACCCTCATTGCAAGGAAATGCATAAAAAATACGGGAACTTCCAAACCTTGGGGAATCCTTCCCACTCTCTTAAATTTCGGAAGGTAAAACCAAATACATTAGGAGGGAAAATTTCCCAATCCACGGATAGAAGGCTGAAAAAATGAAAAAAAATTACTAAAATTTCGGAAGATAAAAACAATGAGAAGGTAAAAACAAATACATTAGGAGGGAAAAGTTTCCAATCCATGTATAGAAGGTTGGAAAAATGAAAATAAATTAATAAAATTTCGGAAGGTAAAAACAAATGCATTAGGAGGGAAAATTTCTCAATCCACGGATAGAACGCTGAAAAAATGAAAATAAATTAATAAAAAATGGTAGTGAATTTTTTTTTTTTTTTTTACTGAAATCCAAGAAGCTAAAAACAAATGCATTTGGAGGGAAAATTTCCCAATCCATGGATAGAAGGCTGAAAAAACAAAATGAATTAATAAAAAATGACTGAATTTTTTTTACTCTTTTTACTAAAATCCGAAAAGGTAAATTTAAATGCATTTGGAGGGAAATTTTAAAATGAAAATAAGTTAATAAAAAATGGCACAGAGTTTTTAAATTGAACCTACCGGGATGGATGAGGAGAAATAGAATCCTAGCCAACATGGTTTGGATAGGTACTCCCTCGTTTTTATAATTGCTTGAAGTTCAAGAGCCTGCCCTGGAGCCTTATCAGATCTGTTCCTCCCTGGAGCAAGTTAGTTAGTGACCGGGAATGCTTTTTGCGATTGATTTCCTTCCAGATTCTTTCATGCCCTAACAGGGACAGGTGTGGTTAGCAGATAGATAGATACCTGGCTTTCTTTAGTCCCCTACCTCTCTAAGAAAATGAATGAAACTTCTTCTGAGAGAAGCTTATGAGAATCACTCAGCAAGCCATAGCTTTCTCGATTTAGCCACCATACCCAAAATGATAGGATAATGCTACTGGAAGGGTTAGCTACCCGAAATGATAGGGAGGATAATGCTAGTAGAAATTTATCCCATCAATATCACATGAAAATGAATTGATTGATTGTCGAGGGATTTCTTAATCCATGCTGAAATTAATGGAGGGGTGAATTTTTTTTACTTTTTTTACTGAAATCCATTAGAACCACAACGTCACTCGAACCACAGCAAAAAATGGTCCAAGGGTTTTGAATTTGCGCTCACTGGTTAATGGGGCGGTATGACCCCGGTAATCGATGAGTGATGCCATGAGCATCACCGTTAACCTGGCCCAGTCCAGTCCAGAGTAAACGAGGGTGGTAGTGGAAGCTGTGGCTCACGTGGCTACCATGGGGGAAGAGGTGATGGGGTTACAGTGGAAGCGATGATCGTGGAAATGGTCATTATGGTGGTGGTGGTGGCTAGAGTGATGGTGGATCTCGCTATGGTGGTGGTAGTTTCGATGGTGGCAACTGAAGGAGATAGGAATATAATGCTGCCCTCGGTTTTTATTTTTTTCTGCAAATGGTCTTATGTTTTGGTTCTCTAATAATCCAGTTGGTGGTAGAGCTCTATGCTGGTAACTGTCCCTGGGCTTGGTGTTTCGATGTTCTGTAAACTCTGTCTAGTTTTTGATCTGGATCTCTATGGTTCTGGTTGAACTGTATCAAAGTGGAAATATAAAAACGTATGGTTTTAATAAGAAAAGGAGGACCAGGAAGAAATCGAAGCTGTAACTCAACCGATGGCAGACAACGATGAAAACAATCAGTCGATGGATGTGTCCACCCAAGACAATGATCAAGATGCTTCTGGCAGTGATGAGGCCAAAACCGATGACGAGGTAATTTTTTCAAACCTTTTTTCTTGATGAAATCAACATCTTTCTTATTCTGTCTCACATTGTCCTGCTACTTGTTCTACTCATGATCTAAGTGCATTTAATTTTCAATATTCAGCATTTTGTGATTATATCTGGAGTTAGTTAATTTATAGCATTCCCAAGCTCGTTTGGTTTTAAATGATATGTTTTATTTTGAATTTTTTTTTTAGTTTTCTTAAGGAGCATGAAAAATTTGATTTACGAAATTATGAAATAATGGATTCAGAAATCTGTCTAAACATACAAAATACTCTGACTAGAAACAAATATACTGAAAGTTATCCCTAAAGGTGCAAACATATACCTAAGTTAGTTCTTCTAGTCAAGAATTGGGAAGATTTGTCTTTCATTGTTGTGCTACTCTGACTAAAAACATATATACTGACAGTTATCCCTAAAGGTGCAAACATATACCTAAGGTAGTTCATCTAGTTAAGATTTGTGAAGATTTGTCTTTCATTCCTGTGCTTGAAGATGTTGGGAAGATTTTTGGAAGATTTGTCTTTCATTATTGTGCTTGAAGATGTTGCAACATAGACTTATGTTGTAATTCATTTTCTTATTGTAATTTCAGTCACAACACCAGGGTGTCAGGATCAATCTCAAACAACTTTTCCACTCTCTTAGTATATGCAGTCTCATGGTGCTTCTCATCTGCAGTAATAGTTCCACATATTTGAGCCAATTTAAAATCACCACATCCTTTAGCAAATCTTGCAGTGTTGCCATGTGATATGAATGTTGCTCTCTCCTAGAAAAAGTGTATAGGAAGCCCAGATAGGGGCTATTTTCTATGCGTGGATCCTAAATAAGCCAAAATGTGAAGTCAGATAATATTCATCAACAATATCCTACAGAAATCTCCCAACATGCAATATAGAAAATCCAGTAAAATAGCATTACAAAATGCAATCCCACAGCATGTTGACACCAATAGTAAATGTAATAAAACACTTCGACCATATGTTTGTAAAGTTTAAATTCTTGTGTCGTCACTTAACATTCCAGAACCAATCAAATACTGTATGTTTTTCTCAATCTGTCTCATGTCCACTCAGCCACACAAGTAAAGATACTTATTAAGAAGATCACCGTGTCTATTTTCCTCGGACAGCTCCACCTTGCCTAGGATGTGGGACTGGCACCAGTTTCATCTCTTACATCGTCCAATGTGTTGAGCATGGTCTGGTAAGTGGGAAACGCCTCCTCAGTAATCATATCTCCCACAAGGCAAACTAAATAGTCATATGGTAATTCAAGTGACCATTCTAGTAATTCAAGTGACCGCTCCCGTAACTCTGACTTCTTCAAGGAAGCCCTCAAAGAAGCATCAGGCAAAAATTCCTGACTCATGTGGCTACCAAGAATTCTCAACAGTCTTTAAATGAACTAATATATTGTCTTCTGCCCAGTCCTCGAGTGATTTAAAGATCTCAATCTTCTCAGGTGGCATGGAATGCGTCACCTGCTCATGAACTTCACGTGGTTGAATAAAATCCAGTAAAAAACATATTATTAAAATACATTGGCACAATTTTATGTTAAATCAACTTGAATGTAATGGAAATTACTGTATTTACCTCAGTACAACATTCGGTGCACAATGAATGCAAGCATAAAATTAGAAAAGAAAAATTGGACAACAGAGTATTGAAAATAAGGAGCTAAAACGGTATTAAAACGGTATTATAGTGAAAATTCCAAAAGAAAATTTGCTAGTACATTGTTCACCTATGGCTGTGAGGTATTCAGAAAACTCTCTGATTGTCTTTTTCTTAACATACGATAAAATTACATAACAAATGAACTAAAAGAGTTTTTTTTTTTTCTACTTTTCGTTTAAATATCTACCTTATAACCAGGTTTTTCAACAATTTTTCCAGATTAAAACAACAAGAGGATACCAAGGGATCCTTCCCACTTTCATGGATGTGGAATCAACCCAGGAACTTGCTATCCACATGTCTAACAACATCCCTTAGGCTACCCAGTTGAGATAATCCCTTGGGTTACCTTATGGCTAGTTTATCCAAACAGTGAATCTCTTTACTGTGCTAGAAAACTGACAATATAGTGGAAGAGAAAGTTCAAAGACTGACAAACAAAAAATACATGCTTAAGACAAGAGAATCTGGCCTGAGTTAGACAAAAAAGGAAAATTCGATCTTCATTTACAAAGGAGAAAATGACGAATGCTAAAACCAAAATGGGTAACTTTTTAGTTTTATCTTTCTACCTTCTAGAGTTTTTATCCATGATTTTACATAAATCTCTTTACTGTGTTGGAAAAATGACAGACAGAGCTTAAAGAACCGATAAGAACTAGAAAATTGATGACTTATTTTGTTGAAATAACAACATCTACAAAGCGGCTGCTGAAGACCATACATGCAGAAGATGATGAGAAAATATGCCATGATTTTGATAGTGAAAACGAAAAAATCTCTAATGATCTTCCTTGACACAAAAGATGGGATACTAGAAGAGGAAACCTTTTCCCTTCATATCTGAATCTTGTAACGATATCATCCCGACTAGGATTTTATTTTAATTTCTATTGTGCTGAAAAAATAACAATAAGTTCGTCGGAGTTTAAAGAACCTACGAACACACGCAAATTGTTGAATATTTTGTTTAAATGGAAACACCTCCAAAGTGGCCGCTTAAGGCCAGACATGCAGAAGACTAATAAGCAAATCCTGCAAATATGGGATCGCCATTTACTGGTAAAAACACTGTATCGTAAGGAAGAAGCTAAAATCATGATCAGGCAGGTACCAGGGCCATATCGAGAGAAACTATCAAACCGATCAGCGCAAAATAAGCATCTCGGCAGTTAAAAACATAGAAATATCTTCTCTAATATCCACAATGCTATCAAAGCATTCAAATCTTCCTCCAAAAAAGGGAAAAAAAATCAAAACATTCAATAAACTAAGCGTCAGATCTCCATGATCCTAAAATAGGGCATAAAGATTAGTCATAATACATTTCAGTTGAAGAGCAGAGAAGCCAAGAATGGGAAGAAAGAGGCGATTAGAATGGAAAATAGGGAAGGAAATAAGGTCAATGAAGCAGCGCCTGTTTCCATTATCGGACTGGGGGCAGCTACTGCTGTACCCAGCATTATCATGACAACGACAAAGAAAGTTGCAAATACGGATTTAACTAAGCCAACCATTCTTGCTCACTCACAAGAAACCTAGTGCTACAAAAGATAATGGGAAAAATCAAGCACAGCTCTTGCCAAACAAGGTTGAATCTCAAATGAAGCACCACTTAAAAGTATAATATTCGAGTCTTAACAAGCCTGAATCTCAAACCAAACACTATTTGAAAGTATAATATTGTTCCCGAGACTCGAAATCTCAATCATCTTGTGTACGCATGTGTTGTAACAAAAAACAATTGTTGTTAATATATGTTTGAAGACTTTGTATTCTGCATTTTTGTCCTTATTTTTTTGTTCTTGTGACTGGATGTAGAATACTCTGCCGGTTGAGCTAAAATCCTCTAAACTACTGTGTGAATTGGCTGAATAATACATGTGTGCAATGAGTGGAGTTGAAAGGGTATTAGACTCAACAAAATCTAAGCTAATTTTTTTTTTTTAACTCATCCTCTAAACTACTATGCGAATTGGCTGAGTAATACATGTGTGCAATGAGTGGAGTTGAAAGGGTATTAGACTCAACAAAATCTAAGCTAATTTTTTTTTTTTAACTCATCCTCTAAACTACTATGCGAATTGGCTGAGTAATACATGTGTGCAATGAGTGGAGTTGAAAGGGGAGTATATTGCCACAAAATATTAGATAATTTCTTAGTCAACTCATCCATCAAACATGTGTCCAATACTGCTATTTATATCCTTTATAGACTATCTGTGTATCTCCACTCTGGTGCTATGTGTTAGCTGTAGTCTACTGTGAGTAGATTGTGTGGAGGCTAAGATGAATATATGCAGGAGGGAGGCTAAGGGGAGTCCAACTGTCCAACTCTGAAATAACTCTACCTCAAAAATTGCCAATTAAAACTTACCAGAACATGTGTATAGGCTGCTATGTGGAGTATTCTCAAGCTGTTGCGTGGAGTTTCGAACTAACAAAGTGTATTTCGAATTTCCCTTTCTTGCAATGAATATGCATGGAACATAAAGGGGGGATTGAGGTTGGGTATACAGCAATTTGTGGTATCTACAGAATTCAATGTGCTCCTTCCTTGTCTTGGCTTGTTTGGCACTTGAACTTTTGGGCCCTAGGTGGATGCTCCAATCACCCTTTGACTCAACCTTTGACTTTATCTTAATTTTCCATGTCATTTTCCTTGCCCCTTTGACTTGGAAAAATAATAAACAAATCACCACTTATTAATTTTTTGAATTTTTCTTACTTTTTGCCACTAACATTAGAGAAAGTGGGTTTTGAGGGGGTAGTAATGATTTTTTTGACCCTCAAAGTGTACATGGGAAGAATTTTGGAATGGAGAGCATGAATTTTTAGTACTTATAAGCTCTCAACATCTTACAGGCTCAATTAGTTATAGTTTTTAATAGACATATTGCCCACCCCGAGTCTTCTTATTTCTGAACTAAGATTTTTTATAAAAAAAATCATAATCTTCATCATCCTCATAGTCATTTAGTGATGGGTTACCCATCAATAGAAGCCTCATGACCTTGGTCCTAAATTCTTACATACTCCTCATTCTCCTCCATAGCTGATGCATATTCGTTAGGGAGTTGTCTTTAGTTGCAAAATATTCACATATTTCAAGGTAATTATAAATAATTTTCAAACAAACAACTTCATCTCACCACTATGGAACAGAGGAAGATAATTGCAGAACTAATGAGATGACCAATAACTCCTAGTAATAAATTAATTTGATGCTTGCAAGCCTAGTGATGTGAAATTAACGGGAGGAATGACTTGGCCATTGCTAGAACTGTGCACATTAGTCAATAAAGAAGTGGCTGGGTCTCCATTTTCCAAGCGAAGGCTTATACCCTCCATCACAATTTTTGTACATGGAACGGTCTAGCTACATGCAATTTTTATTGCCTCTTTTGTTGCCGAAGTGCCAGTGATGTCTATGTATGTCACGTTGTGAACTTGAAAAACGAAACTATGATTGTTTCATGGTTTTAACTGATTGTGGCATCACAATGGAGGGGCATAGTAATATTGATCCATAATAGTGGGATTTGAGATGTTAATCATGTTCACATGTTGGAACATTATTTGTCGAGTATACCCAGAATCCCCTGCCATGTTTTTATGCATACTAATTCATTTTATGTGCAATTGAGAGAAGATCCATTAACAACCATGTCTCAAACTATATCTTCTGAATCCCTGCTACCAAGAATTCCAATACTTATTCCGTTCCCAGGCCCACAACCTAGTTTTTTGATTTCAATATCTGAGCTTTGTGTAACTATAGAAACACAATAGTCTCTTGTTGCAATTGTGCAATTCTGAATCACTACATCTCGAGAGGCTGAGACGTGAATTCCATTTGTATTTGGACTATCCCCGGGAGCAACAATTTCCAAGTTCAACTTGAACATGTGTTGACCAAGCTATTTCAAAATGGATTTTTGGACTGACCTTGAACTTCAAATCTCTCAAATGTAAATTTGAGCTAGAATATACCATAAATTTTTGGATTTTATTGTTTTGGTCTTGGTTGTAATCACCAACCCACCATTTTTGGGTCGTCCCATCAATAATGCCTCTGCTATCAATAGCTAATCCTTGGACCTTGGAGAACATAAGATATTCATTTCCGTCTTGGATGAATTTGTTAGAATATATTCTCCTTAGACTTGGCACCCAAGATGAAGGAAGTCCATGTTATGTGATGCATCCTCAGACTTTTGGAAGTCATCGAGAGTAAATAGATATCATATTCCATGCAATTTTTGGGAGATAGTAAGGCTAGATATTTTTCATGTTAATTAGTTGTCAAGAAATAGTCATTATGAAATTGATGGCACAATCTATTAGTGGTGATAGCTTGTGGAATATAAATTTTCATACATGATTGTTTTAAGATGGCTGCAAGGATGAGAATCGTTACATCTGATTATGCAACACATCGTGTCTGAAAATGTTTGCACTGTGGAGAAGTTAAATTGGAATAGGGGCAATCTTGTTTGTTGCAACCACAAATATGACATTATTTTATACCAAGATCTTACTAAGCTAATTTTTTCTCTTTCAAGATTATTTTACTAGTAGTGTTCAATGTTCTAAAATGTGTTGTTATCAAAATTTGACTTTTGAAGCCAATGGTATTTTTGTTTTAAAATTACATCTATAGTTTGTTTTTTTGGACATTTAATGTAGTTATAGTTTATAAGCTTCAAATTCCATGAGCACTGATTATAATTTAGTTCACTTATCATATATTGACAATTTGAAATTGCATCGTGATGCATGCCAATCATATAAATAGTCAAATTTTCATTTTAGGATCCTATAATGAATTGTGGAACAAAATTTTGTATTTTCATATTGAACTATAGTGTTCAGTGTGTATGTTTCCATAGTGCAATTTCCAATTAACAATAAATGAAGGGGTTGGTCAAATTTGAAGGTTGTTGCTACCTTCTATTGTTGGTCATAGAGTTTGTTGAATTTATGTTTTCAATTTTTCGTGCAAAATCTCAATTTATTTGCATGCAATTGTTGGGTTCATAAGTCATTTTTTTATTAACCCTGTTAGTGCCCAAATCATGTTACCATAAATGGAATCACAAGGTATTTTTCCAAGAGATGGTTAAGAAACAGAAGGAGTATTTAAAAACATCTATAATATTTTTTTAGAAGTACCATAGTACACAATAACATTGAGTACTGTCATGGGAAAGGAATGTTTGGATGTAATTTTGGTTGCATTGTAGGAGGAAGGCTTTAGTTTAGAGTAGCCTTTATCTGAGTTGTTGATTGGATTGTTTGGAATATATAAAAAAATAATTATTTTTTTACTTTGTGTTTACATTATACATGAAAATTAAAAATTCTAACATTTAATAAAATCACAAATCTCACGTTCTTTTATACCAATTTTTTTTCTTTCAAGATTATTTTCCTAGCATTGACTATTGAGTAGTCTATGGATGGAGGAGAATCGAGATTAAAACTTGAAGGTTTGAGTGCTGGGTGTGGAAGTTGTTGTTGTAGATTGTGAAGACCTGAAGAGTTTCCATTGTATAATGAAAATTTGTCATGACTTGCTTATAAATTTAAATCATGAACACTCAACAAATTATTAGGATTGTTACCATGTCTTTTGAGAGGATGGATTAGAGAATTGACCATTAAGTGGATTTAAGATTGCAAATGGGAGGCTGGATGATCAAAATGGTAGTTAGAGACACCATTTCTTATCAAAGTTAAAATCCCCAAATATTTGTACTACGTGGAGTAAGGATAGAGTTAAACATTAATGATTATAACTATAGGTAGAACCAATTCTCAATCGATTGGAAACTGTGTTTGATCATATTTTATAGACTTGAAAATAACATATTCAACAATATCATAAGATCATATCAACATACATCAAAATTTCCAAGGAGCATTGCATGAAGTTGTGAACTAAGATGCACAAAGTTCAATTTGCCCATTATTAAGAGTCAAATCCAAAATCATGTTTCAAAATATGGTAATACACAACAAATATAATAGCTTAGGAATAAGTGGCAAAGAAGGCCCTCATGCTTTTGTGCAGTGTTGTTCCAATTGCATGAAGTTATTTTTTTGGATATACTAGATATTGGGCCTCTTAACCTTGCTAAGTAGTCCTTTTGAGGTTGCATCTAGGTTTCCCATGTTAATGATAATAAGGTAGATGTCTAGTATGCGAAACTAGTCATGATTTTCGTTTGTCTCATCAATCATAGTTGATTTTTTCTAGAAGTGATTGGGTAAATCATATGTGAAAAACCAAACTTAATCTTTTCAAGGTTTGTTTTTAATTTGTTCCCTAAGTTTTAACAATATATACAAACACTGATAAATTCCAAAGTAGTATTGGAAAATGAGATGAAAACAAACTACCATTTTGGTGATAGACATAGTAGTTGGGTTGAAGTGTGGGAACCGTGGGATAAAAAAAGGATTTGCTCTTCCCTAGAGGACCCTCTTCAAAATATTTGGGACAGTAATCAAGATAAGAAAATTGAATAATAAAGAAACCTTTAGAGTATAGATACACTTCATAGTAATTTTTTTCCCAGTTTGAATAGATCCACTTGTACAATTCTAATATAGGTGTTGTGAATTAGACTTCAGTCCATGTGATTCACAGAAAGGGTGTGTGACCTATTTCTCAGAGAACTCTACCATTGTGACCTTTATAGCTTGGGCTCATAAGGAAACATGCACATTTAAAGTCCATGCTAATAGAGGGAATTTATTTGCAACATGTTTTGTGGTTTTTTCTTGACCCATTAATGAATGACACCTATGATTAATAACTCTTTGGTAATTTTAAATATTGTAAAATTGATTAGAAATTATAGTCTTTGAAGTGGAGGGGTTTATTTGAGACCTAAACCTTGAAAGAAATAGTCTATGAGGATGAAAACACACGTTTTCCCATCACTCCTTTTTCTAGGCACAACACCAAAATTAGAATAGTGTATTTGCATATGTTAGACAATAGATAACGGTCATCAAGTTGGTTTTGTGCAAACAAATTTATTGTTTCTCTACTTTTTGATTTTTATTTACTATAAAATAAATAAGGTTCACCCAAAATATTAAGGTTTTCCCTATGATAGACTTGACAATAATTTGAAAGCTTGCTTTGATTTCAAAGCCCTCTCAAATTAAGGTCCCCTAACATTTCCATTGTTACCAATTTTTTTGTTAAATACTTTTTGTTCAAATATTTTTTTGAACACTTGTCATGCAACCTTAGGTCCAAAGGAAATATTTTGTTTTTGGCCTAAGTGATCTTGATTGAAACGTGTTAACTACCGATCTATCTATGAGTACATCCAAGAATATTACTTTACCATACCCCTAAGAACACATCTAAGCCATTATTTTTTGTGCTTGGATTATCATGTTAGTCCCTAAAGTGCAGTTTGGGTTGTTCCATTGCTAATAGAAACAATAATAGATCTCTTTCCATATGAGCCATGTTAACATATTTTCAAGTTTCTTTGTGTATGTCAGTTCCTTTGAGCAAACTCAAACCAGCAATAACCTAGGTGCCTCTATTTGTACTACCTTTAATCTCTGATACTTTGTGATTACCACTTCAAGGCATTCCTTCATTGTGTGAGGCAAGGGATGTGTTGACTAGTTAGTGAATAGTAAACACCCCAATATTTGTGGTGTTCTTGGCCTTAATAGCTTTAGTAGAAGGCTTAGAAATTGACCTTTGCCTAGAGGAATAACCATAAAGCTCTAGGAAAGTTTTGCAGTCACTCCCAAATTTCCCTCTATGGCTCGGGCTCATAAGGAAAGATGTTCATTTAAAGTCCATGATAATAGAGTCCATTTCTTTGCAATAATTTCTATGGTTTTATCTTCACCTCTTAATTTATGACATTTATGATTAATAACTCTTTAGTAAAGTTTAATATATTGTAAACTTGATTACATTAAATTATCATATTGCAGTGTTAATACTCTAATATTAGCACTTGGATAACTCATTATATTAAAAGGTACCCCTTCAATGGTATTTTAGGGATGTCTTTGAGAAAGTGGCATTCATGGGACACCTACCCTAGTGGAAAAGATGTGTCCTTGACCCACATGTGTTTGTATGTGTATGTGTGTGTTAAAGGGGCTTCCAATATGAGGATGAGTTACATTACCCTTGAGATGCATTATCCAGACACTTATAAATATGCACATTTAGATTGGGTTACTTTTTACATGGAAACATTTAGTTTTATCTGTAAATAATTTTATTTTCCCCAATTTTTCACAACTTCATTGTTCTTTTAACAATTTTCATTATAGAATAAGAAAAATTTGTATGGTTAAATTGTGTTGCACACACACATTTGTCATTTCCTCTGAAGGACCCAAATTTCTTGGATAATGATACATAGGATTGAATTGGAAATTTAAATGGAAAACAAAATCTGGCATCATTTGGACATAGCTAACATAAGTTTCTCAGAGACATCTTTGGATTTGCAAAGAAAAAGAAGAAAGTGTTAAAAATGTTGTGTTATGTTATTTTTTATAAATTATTTTCATTTCAAACATTTGTACAAACTTTGTCAGCTGATAGGTACCCCAATAAGAAATTGAGCATAACAACATTAACACTTGCAGATTCAACATGTATGATTAGAAAAGTTCACATGAGTCCTTCCTATTATCACTTTGTACCTTTCTCGATGCATACGAAATAACCGTTTAGGTTGACCCTAAGTACCACCAATAGAACTACTAAATTTACACCATATGCAAATAATTGATTTCTTTTGATGGAAAAATAATTGCCTCTTTTATTATTCGAAGCATCCATTGTATCTATACACTGTTCATAAACATAAAAATTTTAAAAATAGGATTGAAAAAACATCTTGCACAAAGAAATAATTAGATCATACTAGCAAGCCAAGAACCTTCAAATTATTAATGGCACCATTGTGCAAAGGTGCAGATAATGGGCATTTAACACATGCCTCAATCTTGATAGAATATAAAATTTTGAATGATTGGTTTCATGTAAATGTACTCCAAAACATACTATATTGTGATATGTGCGCGCATATTTTCTCAAGCTCCACACAGAAGAAGGTTTGAGAACTAAGGAAAAATATTTATGATGTTACTTGTTTACAAATTTGAGAAAGCCTCCAGGTTTACAATCAAAATCTAGAAATTTTGTTTCCTGGTGGAATGTGAGACACTCTTGGATTTGTATAACTCTTCAATGCTTGTTTAGGATCTAGGTAAGTGTCAATGAATAAAATATTTCTATCATTGTTCTATATTGGATTCCCATTCTATCTAAGTTATCAAAGGCAAGTTAAAACCTGATTAGACTAAGGGACAATATATTCCATTGCCAAGCTTTAACATTACAGGGAAGTGCACTACACTTATTTGATACTTCCACACATTTTGAGGGCATGCCAATAGAAATTTCATTGTTGTTGGATACACTAGCATTGGTTAGTTTTATAAAAGTTCTCTTTTTCAAATATGTTGTTTTCATGAAGTAATATTTCCAACCAAGAGGATAAAGACTAGGCATGTCTAGGACATAGTGGTAATATTTCTTGCCTGTATTTGCGATTTATTAGTATTCCACCACTAATAACTTCATTATGTAGTTGTCTATTTAGTAGTATATTACAACAATGACTTGTTAAAGAAAAACGATTCTAGTTAGTTTGAATGTCATAAACTAGAAGGAAATCTAGCTTTGAATTAGAAAATGAAATACATTCTGAAAAATATGTTTCTTGATCAAGTATAGGCTCGTTGCCTGATCATTAAAAAAAACAGGCATGACAATAAACAATGATTTTGGACACGATGAATTACAGAACTCTCCAGCTCAAAAACAAGTTAGCATATTATGTTTTGTCTGCATCAGAGAAAAATGAATGAGTAACCTTAAGTTTGCTTTGAATATTTATAGAATATTTTTAGAGATTATAAATGGAAATTGCGTGTGCTAATATTTCTCATTTAATTACAGGGAGAAAAAGGGGCATACATAATTTTTTGGCTTATGGGAATTGGATTCCTTTTCCCTTGGAATAGTATGTTGATAATTGAAGATTACTATATTGAAGCTATATTCCTAGTTAGTATCACAATTTACAAAGTCTTGTCTTAGTATTTTTTAGTTTCTTGTTGTAATCTTGTGTTAGCAAAACTTTGCTCCATCCATTATATTTTTACTAACTAGTTTTATTGTTGAAGTGTCACTGCTTCTTAGAGATAACTAGAGGAAACGATACAACTACAAAAGTGGAGCATGAGACATTCTTAGTAGAAATTGCTAGCTCTGTTTTGTTTATTTGTGACATTTTATTTGCTTTGTTTATATAGGTCATCTGGCCACATAGTGGCCACTATTTCCCAACTAAAGAAAACTTGTTTGAGTTTCTTGTTTTTATGGGGAAAAATGACATTAACAGTATTGTTGATGTTGAGGTATATATAGTATAAATCCTTTATAGTATGCTTTAGTTTATATTCCAGTGTTCATCGACTTTCATGTCTTATTATCTTCATTGTATTTTTTATTTTATTTTTGCAGAAAATGGACTCAATATTGATGGTAAGAAGCAAAGATTGAAGAAAGAGGGGAAAAATAACACTAGAGTGATAAAGAGAGAGAAGTGTACTGGTCTAGTGGTACCGGTAGAGCCAATATCCTGCATAAGACACACACATAAAGATTGATGGTCAAGTTTTCAGAGTTGTTGAATTTTCTTGCAATTCCTTGGCAAAATAATGATAATGTTTTGAAGTGATGAACAATATTTTATCTGTAAATTGTACTCCAACCAACATTAAGTTGGAAACTAATATTGTAATACTTGACATTTTATATAATATAATCTATGTGGTTGGAATTATTTATATTTGTACTTGATATTAATTGGCATTGTAATTAACATATGTAATTTTGCATTTTCATATTAGATGAACATGTAAATTGAATGACATTTTTTTTTTTTTAAATTTAGTTGCAAACTAATACTAATCAATTTATGTTGATTAATAATGAACACATTAAATAAATCTAAAACTATTAAAATAGTAGTTTATATTGATTAATGATGAATACAAATAAAATTAATATACTACTAAATTAGTCATTTATATAATGAATAAATGACTATTTCAAATGATAAATTTGTGACCACAAATGACGACTCAATTTTACATGTATACGACAATTAGTAGCTAATTTACAGTATCTTATAACACGACTAAAATTTAGTCATATTTCTTCGATCATTAATTGGTTTCAAATAATGACTAAAATTTGCATATATATGACTATTAGTAGCTAATTTATAGTATCTTATAACACGACCAACATTTTGTTCATATTTCTTTGGTCATTAATTGGTTTTCTCAGGTGATCATATAGTAATATATTTTGTTGTATATTTGGTCATTAATTGTGACAATTAATGACGAAATCAAAGATAAATCAATGACTAAATTAATGATCAAATCAATAATTGAATTAATGACTAAATCAATGACTAAATTAATGACCAAATATACAACTAGAAAACAAAATTGAGATACCCAATTAATGACTAAGCTAAAAATGACCAAAAGTTGGTCGCGTTATAAGATACTGTAAATTAGCTACTATTGGTCACCGACCGAAAAATAGTCGTTTATATGCAAATTTTAGTCATTTTTTTAGTAACTAATTAACCATTTTGTACTAGTGACTTGGCCAATGCCTTCTAGAAGAGTTCACATGTGTCAATCTTCGGATCCAAGTGTCCATTTGACATCTACATGAATGGAAACATGTCTTGCCTATTTTTGGAAAGCTATTGATTGGAAAAAAACCTACTGTTCATCTGTAAATTGAACACAGATCTAAGTGTCTGAGAAGGAAGAATTTGAGTAGAGAAATGCTAGAGAATTTTCAATTGAGAGCTTGGTTTGTAGAGCTACTACTGGAGAGATTTATGCTGTGATGATACTTGGAAACTATGCTGGAAGGTCACTCCAAATCAGTCACTAGGTTGTAACCTCTCCTTCTATCATCAATAAAGAGTAATTCTTGTTTTTCCCTACATGCATCTATGTTAACTTTGATTTTCCATATTGTAAGATCTTGGTTGATGAATGTAGTTTATGCTTAACTGGTTTAGCTAACTAGCTTGAATAGATATCTATATTATTGCATCTTTTGTTGTTTCAGTGTTCTTTCTTGCAGGAATCATTCAGCCAACGAACTGCATGAATTTGAAGTTGTAGAAAAAGTGACAGAAGGCGCCATTTGGAAGCAACTAAAACAAATAAGCCTCCAATCCTCTCTGTGTGTCTATTCTGAGTTAGGAGAAATGGTGGTATAGTCTTTCACCTGTTGTTCTAGACTAACACCTATCTAGGGAAGCGTAATTTATCTGTAGATTACAATTCTATCCCAACACATAGTATATACTCCAATATTAATTTTTTACTGTATATCCCTCCATTCACTGGTCAAGGATTCCTAGGCCTGATTGAGACTCCAACCTGGAGACTTTACCATAATACCCACTAGATCACTAAGACTAACTGAGGGCACACACCTCTAGGATTTAATGTATACTCCACCATTCACTAGTTGAGGATTCCTAGGTCCACTGAGGTACAAAATAACTAGCCTTACCACAACCCACAGTCTCATTCAGGGGTTACTAGGAAAGTGGATTTACCGCAATCCATAGTATGCTTCAGGAATCACTAGGCCATGTGTTATTTTGTTCAGATATCCACCTCACTCAGTTTCGAATCCATATGGAAATACATATCAATCAAAACATGAGAAACCCATTGGTGAGCCCCATTATTGCACCAAGAATGTTGCAACTCCCAAGAACTACTCAAATATATTTATCAATCCGGGGTTCATACAAACTTATAGGTCAGATTTCTATATCCACAATAGATGGATTCCATTCATGGCACCCTCAACTAGGTCTTCTGATCAATAGTTCTTTGAGGCCATTACTTCTATTGAATTAGATTGAAAACTAGATGTAGATTCAATTTTTAACTACTCCTAACTGAGAAAAGGAAATTCAATCAATTTCAACTTGCCAATTCTATTGAAACAAATCATGAATAGGAAACAACTAACCTACTTTTGTAGAAGGGAAATCACACTATCTTGCAATTATATATCGATTTATCAAACCTATTTATAGTAAAGGAACTAATTTCTCTTGCATATTCAATCAAACCATAAATCAAAATTCTATCTACTATTTAACTAACTCACACTTTATTGGACCTATTCTACTAATATTGTGATAAAATACCAATGATAATTATGTTTCTGAAGATAGGAAAATGAGGGTTTCAAGTGGCGCATGAGTCTCTACTGGTGATGAAACCACAACTAAGGGCCAATAACATCCTAACTTAAGCTCAAATGGCAACAAGGATAAAAAATGGACCAAGAATGGGGACCTACAACTATGCTACATGAGGCTACTACAAGAGCCATGTATTGCTATTGAATCCCTACAATGCTATAGGAAGGCTGCCGAGAAGGTTTAAGAGGTGAAGAAATTGGTTGGAAGGTGTGGCAAGGTGAATGGAAGCGACGGAAAATGCTTGAAAGATGAACAACACCTCTAGCCAATATCAGATCCCATTGAGTGTCTATTTTCCACTATAAGAGATGCTCTCAGTGTTGATGTAAAAATGACCTCATAAAACATAATTTTGATGGAAGAATTGGTAGTTTCGAAGAGGAAGTGATGGAGTCTAGGGTGGAGGTGGTGAATGTGTCCTTTATTTTAGATTCAAACATCCCTACAATTATCACATGTATACAATAATTTATCATTGAAAAAACGAAACAATTAGAAGTGGAAAATATTAGTTGAATTTAAAGGTTATCTAATTTATGCTAAAGTTCTAATACAATCCACAAACTAACTTCTAAGCTACAAAAAACATATGCAGGGCAATATAAACATGTTTCGAAGAAATCATTAAAAAAATGTTCTTTGCCTATGGTTTGATGTCCTTTTACTCATGCTCCCATGAGAGAGACGAGGCAGAGGCAGCAATCACAAATTTTAATGGAGCATTCTTCTATTGAGATGAAAAAAACTAGGTAAAACTTTGAAAATAAAGAAATATACAAGTAAACAAGAGGAAAGCAAGCCATTGGGTTGGGCTCAAACCTAAGAGCCTCAACCCTCTAAAACTAACTCAGTAATGAATCAAGTAGCAACTTCTCATTATCATTGAATGGGGGTCTAATACATCACATAATAGTAAAAAATATAACAATTTATAAGCTTAATAGCTATATAGATAAAAAAAAAACTTGAATATTAATGAGCTCCTGTACATGTTCATTGATACAATAGGGTAGCTACTAGTATATCCCTATAAAATATGAATATTGTCTCTTGAAATTTTAGAATAGTGGAGCTTGAATCCTCATGAATTTCACTTTCTTGGCTGTCAATAACCTCGATCTTATGAGAGAGATATTGATGTGTTATTGGATTGATTGCGAGAGCTAAGGAGGTGGAAACCTCCTACAATATCTACTTTTTGTCTACTCTGAGCCTGCAATTAAACCATATTAGGCTACATGATATGAGAAACATATTTCACCCTTATCACTAATCATAATATGAAAAAAAATGTAAATAAATGTGAGAAAGAGTTCTTTCTAAAGCTCGAGGATGGAATTATGACCCTTTATAATACACCTATTGATGAGCCTCATCATCAACCCCCTACTAAATGGTTTCTCATTCTTTGAGAAACTGAGTCATCCATGTTCATCTCTCTCATGGCCCTGGTGGCCTTCCTAACATCCCAAGGCACCTCAGATGGAGTTCCTCTGGTGGGTAGTACCCTGCATTGATTTTTCTTCAATCCATTTTTTCTCCTCTTCAAATTGGTCTCTTCCTTTGTGCAGTCCTAGTAGTAAAGGTGGACTATAAATTTTCAACCCTGTCTATTGGATTCCCCTTCTTTGCATAACTCTTTTATATAAGGGTTAATTCTCCAAGGAATTATTCATTCTCTCATGAGAGTGGTATTCTTTATGTTGCAATTTTAGTGGTAAAGAATACCATCTCCTTTGGCAAGCTTGTAAACTATCATTTTCCAGTAATATAGAAGTATATTCAAAATGGATAATGGTTTGATCATGGATTTCAATGTATTCTGGTGCGAAAACACCATCATTGACAATGAGGCTATTATTTATCATGACATGTTTGGGGCTCATTAGGTTAGCTCTGATGAATAGGGGTTTCTTCTCGTCTTTTGTTATTACCCTTTTTACCTCATCTGCTCTTGTTTCCTCATGCACTAGCAAAGATGCGAAGGAAATAAATTGCATTTCACCTAGTCTAGAATTAAGATCCAAATGGTTCATGTCAGTCGGTATGAGGTTATGCATATAAATCTAAACCATATTTTCTCTATCCCCAATGCTACCTTGTTTTCAAAAATCAAGAAATTGTTTGTAACTTTGAAAAGGCATAGAACCATGTTGTGCTAGTCTTTTAATTTGAAATTGTAACAATTTCTCTTTGAGGAAGAGAGAATAAGACTTGGAAGGTTGTCTACACTGTAGTTCCTCCATGCAGAGACACACCATGGTGGAAGGTTGGGTCTCTTTCTCTTGCAGCTTCTCTGTCAACCTTGAATTCTCTACATGTAGTTATTCTTGCAGCATAGGCTCCCTGAGCCTTAAATAAATTAGTTCCTTCCCCATCTCTTTGAATTTTTCGTCGATAAATCCCACATCTTCCAGATTTTTTGACTTAGAAATTTTCATCTATATGTGGGTATTTTCCCTTCTTTTTCTAGTTCATAAACAAGTGGTATTGTGAATTTTTTAGGGATGATTCTCCCTCCTTCAATTAATTTTTAATAGGAATCCAAGATAGGTTGTGCACTAGGATCTTGTAGCTCTAAGGAGTCAGTTTCTAAATTTTTTTTGGAGGTTTCTTCCTCTTTTCGCTCACCTTCCTTCTGTTTTTTTCCATTGCAGAACACTTTTTCTCTCTTATGACACCTCCTGCGCTTCTAATTGCATATTATTCCCCTCTATTTAAAACTTATGTTCCTCTAATTTCACATTCTTTCCTTCCTATAACATGCCCTACCCCTCCTGTAGCATGCTTTGTCCCTCCAGCAACTTGTTTTTTTCTTCTTGCTAGAGGTTTATTTTTGTCTTGGGTTGTGTGAAGGGGGTTGATCTAGTGGTAGGCCTCCTCACATATGTTATAGGAGTTTTTTTTTGGCTTTGGAGAGGTCACCTCTTCAATTTTTCCTTTAGCTAGTCCTACCTCCTCCTTCTTGATTGGGGACTCCTCAATGGTGATGGGGATTTTAGTGGAAGTTTGTGGCCTCCCTTTCTTGATTCTAGTGCTCCTAGTATTTACATATAGAAGGCTTTTCCTTGGTATACTTCTCTTGTGTTTAAATAGAGTGCTTAAGGTGGTCAAAATTGCAGGTACCTTAGTTTCAATGTTTCCTGGAGACAAAATTGTTTTCTATGGTGATATCTTTGTTTCCTTTAGCTTAGTACTCCTCTCTAGACTCAATGTATGCTTTTATTGTTCTTCCCTTTCTTTATTTTCATATTTTTCTCCTCCTTCTACCTCTCCCTCTTCTTTCTACATTTCCATCTCTACTTCTTCTATTGTATTTTCTGCTTATTTATCCTTTGTCATTGTATTCTCCTCATCTTCTATTTTTAACTCCCCACCACAAATGATAAAGGTAGGTTCCTCTTCAGGAGTAATTATTTGGGTCCTTATGAATGTTTCTCTATCCATGTATATGAATTTGGACCATAAGACAGGGATTGTCAAATTATTTGAGGAATCCAACACTATTATTTTTATAAGGCCATGGTGGGCTAGGTGTTGGTGCTTTCCCTCTCTTAGTTTTCTAATCGTTTCCCTGATGGACTGCAAGAGGAACTATGGCGCACTAAGTCCCTAATAAAAAGGAAATTCTTCCCTGAATCTAAGTTCATGAAGCAACCTAAAGTGCTAGGAATATACCACACTCATTTTTCCCTCACACAGGATATATTTCATAATATGATAAGTGACCTCATCCTATGGATAAGGTAGGATTTCTTTCCTAAATCCATTTTTTTCCTCAATTGGAATCTCTTTTTTAATGAGAAAGTTCTTTTTGGCAGCGACACTAGTGGATTTTTCCTCTCTGATCCATTTTATCCCTAAAGGAAGGGTGGTTACTCTACTAATTATCTCACATATTATAGATATATCCAAACCCCTCACAACAATGGTGGAGCTTTCCTTTGTTTGTGAATTAAAAGCCATGGAAAACTCAAAGGAAAGTTCATTACTGTAACACTTCAGTAGCTCAAAAAGTCCCTGCCACTGGTGTCTTCTAAAAATTTTTACCCTAGCAGTGTATAGACGAATTCTTTTGGTATCTAAAGGCTCTCTTCTATTAAACGCTCCTCCCATCTCATCTTTATGTCCTTAACTCAGTGAAGGGGTGATTTTTTCTTTATTTATTTAGTTTTTAGTTTGATAGTAGTAGTGGGTCAAAATCCCTTATCACTCCAATTAATTATGCTTCAGCCACTATCTTCTTTAGAGAGACCCTTTAATTGCACAATTATAGTACAGTTGTCTCTAAAATTTCAAGAGACTTTTCATGCAATTTTTATGGAAAGATGAGGGATAGGATGAAACTTACTTATTTTATCAGTTCTATGAGATGAAGATGGAAAATTTGGAGTCAATTAGGACCTGTGTTTCTCATCTCCACCCTCTTAGATCTTCTGTAGCACTGTCTCAGCCTCTTCTGTAGAAATTATAGTTTTCTTGTAGCACCTTCCTATAGCAATAGCAGGTCAATGTTCAAAGTTTCTTTGTGGCATACCAAGCTCATCCTCTCTCTATCTATTCTTGGAATGAGAGAATATGTGAAGGAAAACGAGCCCAAGTACATAATATGTTATTTTTAGTTGGCTCTTGGAGCGCTGTGATGACTTGTCATTATCATGAGATTTTATTTTTTTGGAATGTTTTCCCTACTCTAAGCAATCATTCTCCCTCCCCTCATAATCACCACCCACTAAAAGTTATCCTAACTTATTGTATCTGACAGATCCATGTTATAGGGGTGGAAATTTAACTTTTAGTTCACTAGCAGATGGTGTCCAAGTTAACTAGCCACCTCCAGCTTATTAAAACACCTCATCTCGACATTCCTTCATTTTTGTCATTTACACATAGGGAGAGAGTGAGATAATACCATACTTGAGTCTACCTCATGGTATATTTTCTGCATGGACTTGCATTCTAGAGCTGATCCAATGTATTGAAACAAAGGGATTTTGACTTGCTTTCTTATTTCCTTGTGTATTTCTTCATTTTTTCATGGTGCTTGATTGTGATGCTTGTTGTGTGTGCACAGGTCCTTTGTGGATTCTCATGTTTTTGTAAATGGTGGAGAGTCTTCTTAGGGGTGTGATGAATCCTCTAGATTTGTTTCACAAGGTCCCACTTCCTCCCTTGATGGAAAATAAAAAAACATAGTACTATATGTGGTGATTGCACATGTTTGATATAGGAGGAGGTTTTATTCCTATAGAAGGCCATTTATTTTACCCTTGTGTCTTCCATTTGCATAGGGTGATGAATTATAATTTGATAATACCTTAGGATAGCACTAGGATTGTGAGGGAGTAGTGTAGACTTGTAGAAATGAAGATGAAGACCTCTATGGCTTTGTAAAAAAAAATTTAACAGGTATGAAAAAAGGGAGGGATTGAATGAATTTATTTGTGAAGTGGGATGGATTAGTGATTAATGAATGGTAGAGGTTCCTATTATGTTTTCCTTGCCCCGAGATCTCCATCCTGTAGCTTATTTAGAATCTACTGTAGTACCAGAGGACCTTACTATAACTTTGCAGGATCCTCCTATAGCAAAACAGAGAGGATGTAAAACTTGAGATTTGAGCTAATGGGATGATGGAGAGAGATTAATATATGAGTGGGGATGATGGAGAGGGAGTGAGTGGATGGAAAAATGGAGGAAAATTGAAAATTTCTTTGACCTATAGCCATAATCTACCTATGTGCATAAAGGCTGTAAAAAAATAAAAAGGTCATTAATCATGACATCATCTTTTTTTTTTCTTGTTCTTCTTATTTTTTGAGAGACATCTAGACTTCCTCGAAGAATTTTTTAAAATTACACCTCTACCATAGGTACCTCAGAGGATGTTTTCACCTAGGGATATTTATTATTTTTCTTCCCTTTTTTTCTCAAGGAAAACCTCAGGGAGGTTTTCAATCGTAGAGTTGTCGTAGGATGCCTCAGAGAGGTTTTCAGCCAAGCCTTTTTTATTTTTTGTTTTTTTTTTCTCTAGAAGGACTGTGAATTGGAGGCCATGAGACTCCCAATCACATTGAATTCTCTGCTGATTGTATCGATGAATCATTCCTTAAACATTGGTATCTTGTATAATTTCAGTCTATAACCATTGACAAGGAGAGGAATTCCCTCCTCATCAATGGATCCGATATGGAAAACTCTATTTTCATTACATTTCCCTATCAGGTATGGGCCCTACCACCTTGTCATTAATTTTCCTTTAAAATCCTTGAACCTAGAGTCATAAAGCAAAGCCTATTCCCATTCTTGAAAAATATTTTCCTTAATAGGCTTATCATGGCAAACGTTCCTCTATAATTGTAAAAATTTAGTGTGTAGGAGGGTCTGTATTCTAAAATCATCCAAGACATTTAGTTCAAGCAACCTTTCTTGTTGTGAACTTGTGATATGTAAGTCCAATTTTACTACCATTCAAAAAGTTTTATAATCAAACTCAATAGATACGAGATCTTTCTTCCCATAAACCAAATCATATGTAGTGAATCATGTGGTTGTCTTCCAAGTAGTGTTATAGGCCCAAGTGGCCTCCACTAATCTATCTGCCTAATTTTCCTTGTTGTGGCTGACCACCTAGGCAACTATTCTCTCCAATGTTGTCTTGATAACCTCTACTTTCCCATTTTCTTGAGGGTGATAGGAAATATATGTTACGTGCTTGACACTATGATGGCTCAGGATATTCTCAATAAAATTTGATGTGAATTTAGTTCCTTGATCAGTGAATATATCTCTTAGAGACCCAAATTTGTAGAAAACGTTTCCCTTAAGAACTCAACCATTTTTTACTCTCTTTCTTCTTTGACAACCTTTGTCTCAACCCACTTTTTCCAATAAATAGTGCACATAATAATGTATCTTCTATGTCTTTATGGTTGATCAATTTTCCCAATGAAATCCATGCCCCAATTATCAAATGGCTCTAAGGCCACTTGAGGTTGTATAGGCATCTCATCCATGGGTGTGGGTTTCCCCATCCTCTATCATTTATCGGATATGCTAGTATACCTTCTCGCATCTTGATCGAGAGTGGTCCAATAGTATCCCCGTTGCAGAAATTTGAAGGTTTTCCTTTTACAAACAAAATGACCTCGATAGAGCCCATCATGACATGCTAAGAGGATTTCAAAGAGTTCCTCTTCCCTGAAACATATCCTTAAAATATAATGTAGTCCAGTTTGAAAATATTGCCACCAATCCAAGTGAAATGGGCGCTCTTTCTCACAATTCTTCTAGTCTTCCTCGATGACAGATTTGGAGGAAATATCCTAGAAACCATGTGGTTGAATATGTCGGCAAACCAAGTAGAGGGCACTGAAATAGAAAATAGGTGCTCATTTGGAAGATGACCATAGACCATCCCTTCATCATCTAAGGAAAAGTGATTCTAGAAAAAAATATGCAACTACATTTTATTTTCCTAGCTTCTCAATGATAGTCAAATCAAACTGTTGTAACAATAAACATCATCTAATAATTATACCATTCACATGAGATTTAGTCCTAGAATATTTAATAGACTCCTGATCAGTATGAAAAAAGGTTTTGTATCCAGTGATAAAGTGTCTAAATGTTTTTAGGAGGTGTAAAACAACTAAGAGCTCTTTCTTAGTGGAAATGTTGTTAAATTCAGCCTTAGAATTATTTTCACTAATGAAGTAAATGGCATAGGGAAAATTATCATCTACTTGTCCCAAGGATACCCCCAAAACTTTATTTATGCATCATTATGAATATGGAAATGTAGAGCCCAATTGGCGACCTTATGTATGGGTGGAGTTGTCAATTTCTCTTTTAAGATCTCAAGGGCCTATTGACAGCAACTTGTCCAATAGAAATCTAAATCCTTGGCACCGAATCAAAACAATGGTGAATCCACTTTACTAGAATCCTTGATGAATATTATATAATAACCAACCAAGCCCAATAAAATCCTAACATCTCTTTGCTTCTAAGGGTAGAGAGACTTTTTATGATATCAATCTTTTTTGGGTCTAGTTGTATTCCTTCCTAATATATGGAGTGGCCAAGGACGGTCCATGCCTTCATCAAGAATTCACATTTCACAGTGCTCACAGAGAGATGGATTTCAATTCATTTCCTTAGGAATTTCCCGATATTAGAGAGGGACTCATGGAAATCACATCCATAAGGAGTGAAATCATCCATGTACATTTCCACAGAGTCATGGACAAGCTCAACAAAGATGCTCAGAATGTCTCTTTAAAAAGTGGCAGGAGCATTGCATAGGCCAAATGGGAAAAATTTATAAGTAAAGGTACCAAAAGTACATATAAATGTAGCCTTGTGTTGGCCTTCAAGGTTGACCTGGATCTGATTGTAACCACTGAAACCATCCAAGAAAGAGAAGAATTTATTTCTTGCAAGACCATCCAGGACTTAGTCAATGAAGGGTAAATGGAAATGGTCTTTGTTTTTGGTCCTGTTCATCTCTCTGTAATAAAAAAAAATCCTACACTTCCCATTCTTCTTTGGGACTAAGAATAGAGGTGATACTGATTCGCCATCTAAGATGGGGTATATGAAACCTGAATCGAGCAACATTTCTAATTATTCCTTCACTATGTCCTTGAGGTATAGGTTCATTCTCCTCTAGGATTGCCACATAACATTACATCCTTCTTTGATCTAAATATGGTGAGTAAAAGCTAAGGGGTGCACCCCTTTCATTTCTTTATCGACCCAAGGAAAAGCATCTAAGTTTTCTCTCAGCATCTTGCACAATTTTTCTTCTTTTTTGGCCAGGAGAGAGGTATTTATATTTAAAATTATATATTGGCCAAACTCTATAGTTTTGACATGTTCAGGGGTTCAGTCACCTGGGCATAGCTCAGTCCAAGGACTGCTTATAGATTCTCTCACAACTTCATCAATTGGAATGGTAGTTAGGGATTAGTTCTGAAGGATATGGTCAATGAGTTCATACTCATTGGGTTTCCCCCCTCGTATAACATCTTATAAAGCATAGTCTGAGTATGGTTTTGCATGATACACTTCATATTATTCCTCATCCTCTAGACAAAAAGGTAGATCGTGTACAATATAAGGTTGTGCAGGAGGATATAATATCAATTGTTTTGATAAGGGAACATTCTTGATCATCATGTTCCCATCCCTACAACTAATTTAGTCATCAAAAGTGGCCACGCAAGTTCCTCTTAAGATAAGAGGATAGCCATTAAAATTGGTTCTCGGTTGAAGCAATAGGAAGTCAGTGGGATACTCCCAAGAGTCAATGGAGACCATGACATACTCAACAACTTCCCCAAGAGCTATTGTGGAACTATATGCAAGCTCCAATACTGTAGTGAACTTTCTCTAGGCTCCTTGGAGGTTCAGTTTCAACATGGTTTCTTTAGTGATTACATTGATGGCAGCCCAAAGATCAATCGGTGTATGAGGGACAATGATAACATCAATGTCCACATCCACTACCGGACTTCCATGGTTTATGTATTTAAGTAAAATCACTCTCCCCACCATCAAATCAGATAATTGACAAATAACATTTATGGTGGGGGTGTCTCTCATATTTCTTCTAGGCTTTTTGAAACAATTTTCCTTGATAAGCTTATAATTAGAGAAATTTTGAGGTCTAAAATGGTCCTCCTAAGAAAAGCATACAACCAAAATAAAATTTATAAGAACCAATAGGATTTAAGATAATGATGTCAATTGTGGGGGACGATTCACCATTTTTTGAGTAAAAATATAAAAATATTAAATAATAATTAAATTACAAAACTACTTTTTCAACTCGTATTTTTAACTTTTCCCCCTTAGACTTTACTCAAATTTCAAGAGGGAGTACTTGTAGGATGTAAAATTTAATTCCTCATCCAAGGAGTACCCATGTTTCATACTTTCGAAGGATTCTACAGCACAAAAAATGACAAGTACGTGAAAAAGATCCATTCCAATAACATTTTTCATGTTTTTCTGATTTTTCGTCTAGCAGGGTCCATCGAACGTATGCAACGTGGGTAATCCTTGGATGAGGACTCAATTTTTTCATCCAAGAAGCATTTTTGCTCGAAATTTTATTTAACCTTTCTTGAAAATACCCCTCCAAGACAAATTCAACCTTCCTACTTGATCAGATTTCCTTACACACCTTACAAAAAAAAAACTTTTACCTTTTTCCCCAACAATTTTTCCAGCAATTTTGACCCATGAGGGATTCACTCAATAAACCTCTGACATAGTGCATGCATTCATGAGAGACTAAAAACTACCCTTAATTTGACTATATATTAGAAAATACCACTAAAAATCACATCATTTAACCCCCTGCCAATATGAACCCAATACACCTTTACAATTAAAAAAAACCCAACTTTCACTAGATATTGTAGGTATACATTGTTTCATTAACATTTTTTAAACCCCTTTAGATTTTTTCCATTAACTTTGAGATCCATTTTTTTTACCTGCCAATATAAAAACCCTTTACCCCCTATTATATGATCAATATATTATGTCTTTTTTTCCTCAACACATATCCCCCAATATGAATGCATGTAGTATAGTATTTCTCCCCCAATGAAGCCCCCATGCTTTGACTCCAACAATTTTTCCAACACTTTGACCCCAACAGATTTTTCTAACAACTTCAACAATGTCAACAATTTCGACTTTCCCAACAACTTCCAACAACTTTTTGACTTTCCCAACGACTTCAAAAAACTTTGACCTCCCAAAAACTTCCAAAAACTTTGAATTTACCAACAAATTCTAGAAACTTCTACTTTCCCAACCACTTCTAGAAACTTTGACTTACCCAACAACTTTAGGAACCCCAAGATAAAAGAGAGATAAGTCCAGAACTTCGATCTTGCTTCTTTTCTTCTTAGCCTTGATTTTCTTTCTTTTCTTCTGGTACCTTTTCTTCTTTCTTTTGGAGATCAAAATTACTTATTGTTGTGTCCAAATGAAGTTGAGTTCCTTATTATATATAGGCTTTCTAGGAGAAAAAATTCCTTCCATGAGGTTAAATTGATCTTTCGTGTAGGATGACTTGCTTAACAAGGTCTTGTAGGGTATTTATGACATTTTTGAATCTACAAAAAAAAAATTTACAAGATACAACATCCCCTAAGGGATCTTACATGTATGACAATGAATCTTTTGACTTCATAATTCTATGAAAAACCTAGAAGCACTCAATGGCTTCTTAACGTACAAATAAATTTTCCTTGAGCATGAAACCCATGCATCAAGAATTAAAATATTGAATTTATTTTTCTCTTTTCATCAAATGCATAAAATCATGATTAAAATATAAATTATGAATACCAAACCTAACTACAAATTTCAAAAATATGTACTACTCCATTTACAAAGAGACTAAAGCTCCTTTTTTTTAAATTCTACAGGGAATTCACTTTTTTACTCCTATGCATTTTATTAGTTTAATAGCGAAGGTTGGTTCCTATTTTAGCTATGGAATCTAACGATGAATGCAAAAGAATGGTATTTTTTGGTATTGAATCTCTAAACTTTTCATTTTACTGTTATGTACCAAATTATTACATTCCTCACAATATATTACTGATGATTTTACATTGGTATCCCTAGCTTGAGGAGGGAGGACATGTATTCCCTCATTCTTAGGTATGATTTTTTGGTGAAAGTATTTACTTTTTTATGTGTACTTTTATGACTCAATACATAGCCCCTATATATTCTGATTCTTTGCATTTTTTTAATGGTCATAAATATGGATTGTGGAAAGAAAAATATGTTTGTTCAATTTGTACCAAGGATGTTCACATTAATTATGGACTTGACTTTGACTTCTGTGGCCTACAAGTCTGCCATTTTTCAATTCACCCAAATTTTATTTGAAGTTATCCGACCTGCAACTAGAAATGTTTTTGTTCATTATAACCCAAGCTATGGTTCTTGTTACATTTTTTACTCTAACACGGTTATGATTTGTATACAACTGCTATGAGATTTATGAACTGTAGACACTTATTTTTATTCAGGTTATTAGCCTTCATATATATATCATTATTTTTTTTCATTTTTCATAGTCTTTTCCTTTCTTACTTAGTATGGAAATTATATTTGTATCATACCTATAATTTATGTTTTAACTACTGTGAAATAAATTTTCCCTTTTTTTTCCATGTTAGAGTTATATATTGCACATTGTGTTGATTCTCTATTACAGTACATTTTTAAAATTGGTTATATTAATATAAAGTGGAAATTTTATTTTCCTTTTATTCGTTTTGAGTTAATACTCCTACTATTTTAGTATAGTATTCTTATATGGTCTGATTTATTGGTTTACCCTCCTTGTTACATTTTTATTGCTTGTTAAGAACTTTTAGCTACCGTATAATCATATTTTTATAGTTGAACTTGTTAAATATACTATAATATAGTAAGGTTTTATGTAGTACTTAGACCTGAACACTTACATTATTATTTTGCAACCAGAACAAAAAATAATTGAAATTTAGATTAACCACTTGAAATTTTGCCTCTTTGAGGGAGAGACCTCCTTTAAATCACATAAATGAACAATTCTTGGATGATACAAATGACAAGACCTCATTAGTATATATAAGAGCATAAGGGATCACAATATAATTAGAACTTTCATAATAATAATAATGTAAGGGAACAACAATAACAACAGGGGGTTTCACTAACAATTACAATAATGGGGTTACACTAGTATTATAGTGACATATAATGTGATTCTCCTTCAAAAATAGTGGTGTACTCAAAGTTTTAGTAGTTTTTGATGGTTCTGTATAAAATTTTCATCCTCCCATATGCAATATTTAGCTGGTAAGTTCTTCCAATTAATGAGATGCTCTATAATAGATCGATTTCGTAATTGTTGGCTTCTTGTTTCTGTGAATGCTTCAGGATGAAATATGGTTTTTCCTTCTTCATCAAGTTCTAGAGAAACTGTTTGAATTGGGAGCTCGTCACCGATAACCTTCTTTAAGAATGAAACATAGAAAATTGGGTGTACTCACTAAGATGCAGGAAGCTCCAATTTGTATGCCATAGTACCAATATTTCGGAACAATTTTTAAGGACAATATTACTTGAGTGAGAATTTACTATCGTTCTTAGCTTTCTTGAGGGATATGTTTTTGAAAGGTTGTAGTCGTTAAAATACTGAGTCACCTACATCAGAACTTATATCACTGTAATGATGATATTCATGTTGTTTCATTCCATTATGTGCCAGAGCGAGGTCATCCTTTACTATTTGGAGAACTTCTTGTTGACTCTCAATGCGATCTTCCACTATTTGAACCATAGATTTTTCTCTTAACGATGATGTTATGGAGGTGATGGATGATATCCATAAATTTTCATAAATTGTGTCATTTTTGTTGTATTATGGAGCAAAGTGTTATACCACCATTCAGCCAGAGATAACCACTTTACCCATTATGTTTCTTTATCAGAAACAAAGCAACGAAGATATTCTTCTAAATATTTGTTCACTATCTCAATTTTCTTGTCTCGTTGAGGATGATAAGATGAGGTATGAGCTAATTGAGTACCAAGACAAGAAAATAATTCCGTCCAAACATTTTCAGTGAAAATGGGATCTTTGTCACTTACAATTATCTCATTTAGCTTTTGAATTGTTTCCATAAATTAAATATATTTTTTGTTTTTTTTTTAAAAGGATGTGATAATGCACAAAAGTGTGTATACTTGGTAATTATATCAACTACCACCATGATGACACACTTTCATTTATACTTTGGTAAACTTGTGATAAATTCCCTTGAGGCCTCCTCCCAACATTGATTTGGAAACGTTGAAGGTTGTAACAAACCTGGTGCATTAATTTCCTAAACTTTGTTTTGCTGGAAAACAAAACATTCTACCAAAAACTTCCGAATAAAATACTTAATTCCATCCCAAGAAAATTCCTTCATGACCCAATGGTAAGTTTTTAAAAATATTAAGTTTCCTCCTAAGTCGGACGTGTGAAATTCCAAAAGAATATTTTTTTGAGTTGGGAATTCTTACAAAGATATAAGAAATATTTGTACCATAATGAATCATTTTTTACAGATAAATGAATCAATTGTATTGGGTCCTTGATGCGTATTTCGAATGAGTGTACACACCTCTTCGCCATAATTCCATTCATCCCTTGCTTCAATTATACATTTAGGTTGGAAAATACAAATGGAATAGATAAATGCTTCCATATTATCATTCATTCTTAATACTCCATCTGCAACAACATTTTGCTTCCTTTTTTTTATAGATTATTTCTAAGTCATAACCCAATGTCATTGCAACCCATTTTTACTGCACTTTTGAAAATAATTTTGTTCCAAAAGGTATTTAAGACTATCGTGATTCATTTTTACCTTGAAGTGTCTTCCCATTAGGTAAGGCGACATTGCTTTAGTGAATGTAGTATTTCAGACATTTCCTTCTCATAAATAGGTTTTTGTAAATAATTTCCCTTCATTGGATTACTTTCAAAATGAATGGGTCTTTCTTCTTGCATTAAAACAATACCAATTCCATTTCGTGAGGCATCACATTCCACAATAGAGGTATTTGTCAAGAATTTTGTAGCTATGAACAATGCTTGTCACATTTCCTCCTTAATATGTTAAAAGACCTTACTTGCTTCAAGATTCCAAGAAAATTCATCCTTCTTCATTAATGATGTTAAAGTCACTATTATTCTCCCATAATTTTAACCAAACCTACGATAATACCCTATCTACCTTTGAAAACCCTGAATGTGCTTTAGGGTTATGGGGATTTTCCATTCCTTGATGACTTTAATTTTTTATGGTCTACCTTAACACCCTCATGACATACAATATGGCCCAAATATTCCACCTCTTGTACTCCAAAGAAAAATTTGGAGGTTGCTGTATATAATTGTTTGTCCTCCAATAGTTTGAGCACACTGTCAACATGTGGCACATTGTCAACATGTTGAAAATGATCTTTCTAAGACTTGTTGTAGATTAGTATATCAGAAAAAAATACTAGAACAAATTTTGAAGTAAGGGTTTGAAAATGTAATTCGTCAAACCTTTAAATGGGGAATCTGAATTAGTCAGGTAAAAAGGCATGAAAAAAAAGATCATAATGACCTTCATGAGTTCTTAATTTTTTTTTGGGGATGTATTCAGTTTATATTATAATTTGATGATATCCTAAATGAAGATCCTGCTTGGTGAAGTAAATTTATCCATGTAATTCATCCAAAAATTCATCAATCACATCGATGGAAAATTTATCTTTAATAGTGAGATTATTGATATCCCTACAATCCCGACACATACACCGTGGTCCATCCTTCTTGTGCACCAATAATAATGGAGCATAGAAAGAACCTTGAATAGGATCAATTATACCATCATATAGCAATTCTAAAACCATATGTTTGATTTCATTATTTTGGACATCAGGATATATGTAAAGCCTGATGTTTGGAGGAATACTTCATGGAATCAAGTGAATATCATGATACTAATCATGGATTTGTGGGAGGCTTTTAGGAGTGTCAAATATCTTAGAATGATTGTCCAATACTTTTTGGAGATCTGGAAAGTTCCATAATATCAATCTAAATTCCAAGGTATTTGTGTATGAGACTGAAATTTCATAAAAAGTGACTAAAATTTCATAATATGTAGTTTTTGATGTATAATTTTGAGGACTGAAGGTCAAAATAGTGACATGTGGCATTCTATACAAGTTCACTTTACTGAAATAGTCCATAATCAAGTCATTGTGGTAGATTGGGCATAAATCTACCTTGAAGAGTCTAATCTCAATCTAACTTGTGGAATTAGAAATAATACGAGGAGAGCTACCACAAGACGAAATTTCAGGCCTTGGAGAGACAAAATTACATAAATACAACATTTTTCAATATTGAGCTCATAGAAAAGAAATAAAAAGGTGTGAATTATTTTAAATTTGCATAATTTTTTTTAATCAGTTTCAATTGATTCAAAGCAGTTAGTGAAGCATAGATATCATTTTATGATTCTAAAATTCCTTGAAACAAAAAAAAAAGGACAGGCCTAGTAAGCAACAAGAATGCTTTACTATGAAGGATGAAGGAGAGGAGGGAATGCGACATAATATATCAAAATTACCAGACCAAGGGAAACAAATTTAACTCTCGCAAAAAGTAAAAAAAATTATAAGTAGAGAGGCTCACTCTATTGTTCAATACATATCCCCCATGGTTAGCTTGAATCAATCAACACTGTTACCTATTCTTCTTGATATAACCTTCTATCCTAAGATCTTGAAGAGTGTTAATTCCTGCTAATGTATTAAAAGATATGTTTGCATTCATTTCATATTTTTATGGGGTTTGTCTTGGTATATATCATGTTCTATTGATGTTTCTAGTTCATTTTCTTCCTCCTCTTCCCAATTTATGTAAAAAAATTTATTTTGAGCACACTTATGTAATTTAGTGTATTTTCTATCACAACAATAGTAAATCCCTTTTTCTCTCTTTTCACATGAATTTTTTTGGTTTCAACCTTGTAGGTTGTGGAAGGCTAGGAAAAACAACACTTCCATTTTTATAGTTGTGAGTGGTAGACTTCCTTGTTGCCAAACATTTTCTTTCAACTTTTCTTGTGTAGCAACAGAAACTGTAGATTTGGTTTCTGTAGCAGCAAGACTTGTAGATTTGTTGGATTTAATAGCAAAAGGGATTTAATTATAAAAATACACAAGAGGTATTTAAATAATAATATTTTATTAATATGATATGAATAAGATATAAGACGATTGAATGATTACAATGAGGTCCTGCTTATATACTCATGCAGGTGACCTTTCACGGATAGGCATGTCTTTTAGACATGCCTTTTCAGTTAACTAATGACTACTTAACATAATCCTAATTGATTAGCTAGTAATTATATTTATTTGTACTTATTCTATTAATGACTATATTTATTACATTAGTTATGAATTAGGTTCATAACATTTCCTTCTTCTCGAAAAGCTTTGTCCTCAAAGCTTAACTTTTCGACAATTTCCTTTACTTCATATTATCTACGAGGCATGTCATTCAATGGTATCTTTCTTGTAGAATTCTCTCTAATACCTTCTCTTTGAACTCCATGTTCTTGTTACGTTTTTTTTTTTTTTTAATAATAAATTAAAAACAATGTTTTTTTTTTTGCAGAACTTGGTCAAAACTATTTGAATTTTTCCTTAAAGAAGGATCATGTCTGAAATGGGAGAAAATCCACTCAAAATGTATCTATATTACCCTCAACCAGTTATATTCAACCCTTGGTCCAAATTAACTTCTACATTGCATTCCACATGTAGATGGAAATTTGTGGCAATCACATATAAACGCACTTTATTCAGCCTTTTTAATGAACGAACACCCTTTTGTAACAAAATAAATACATATTGTTTTCTCATTGATCTGTGTGAAAAATGATGCCCCATACATCACTAACTCTAGGAGGAAATGCGGCATCAGTTGCTTCTTCAACAATAGCTTTTGCCACGGATGATGCCTTGACAGAGGGTAATAAAAGTGGATCGACAATAGGAATTTGTGACACAAATTTTTCATTTCATAAAACCATTTCCAGTGGGGCACCCACAACACCCAATGGAATTTTTAAGCTTCCAACTTGGCGAGTCCCAAACGACGTGAACCACACCCGTAAAAAAAATGACATGTTTGTACGGGCATACACACAGTGGTTTCATAGCAACGAGTTCGGCAGCTAGTTTTTAAATGGCATTGAAAACCCTACGACAATGACAGTGGCAATGATGCCGTGTCGGTTTTCGAAAGGGGATTTCCAGCATTTGTGCCTTCCATTGTGTTGAAATAAAAACGTGAATCCCATTGCAGGTGACATGAACGACTTCTCATCAGATGCTATCGAGTGGCTCATGCGATACTGCCGGAGCCGGTTGCTTTGGAAAGTTTTTCTGCCCGACGTTAACCAACAAAGAGAATCTAACCTCTGTGCAGAATTCAACACCTCTTTATTATTCGAATCGATGAAAAAACGTCTATCCTCCTCAACTTGTGTAATTTCAATTTGCCTCCCCTCCACGAATAGAATTCGTGATCCACAGTGGACTAAGCGATTGAAATAAATAAGGCCATTGTGATCTACTTCAGGAAATTCCAGAAATATGGACGTTCCATCTACCATGTTGAAACCCATAATGCCCAAGGTTAAAACATCATCATTTTCATTATAATCGTATATTTCCACCATATTCTATTGAAGAAACGTTGAGAAGTACACCACTAATACTTTGTACCCGTCTTCCCCTTCTTTAATGATGCCTATCTCCCCTATGTCAGAGTTTCCTATATTTGTCATTGGTGGAAGTATGAAGTACTTGGCTGCTATAGAATTGTAGACATAGATGGAGCGGGTTAAGTTGCCTTGAATCAAGAAGAGGCCTAAGCCTGATCCCAGATAATAAAACGGAGTAAAACGCAAAGTGTGATGGGAAGGTGCAACTTCTCTCCCTTCTAAAAAGCAAAGGGATAAAGACTTATTCTTCCAACTCCATGTGAAGGAATAGTATGTCCAAAATTCTAGATTTTTCTCCACAACTCCCACCACAAGCCATGAATTTTTGTTTGATGGAGCCTCTGCCCATTGTCTCAGAAAACTAGTTGACGAAAATAGTCAGTTCCATTGTTTGTAGACATTAGCAAATCTACATAGATATTTTGCCGGCAGCCATGGAAATATATATTCAATCAAATAGCCCGGAAATTCGTCATACAACTGTGAGTAATCATCCTCCCGGAAATTATCAACTCCCATTTTAAAGTTCTTTTCTGAGTAACACTCCCATTTTTAAAGTACCATTGAATTAAAACCTGACTTAAGGCTATAGCTTCTGAATTTCTCTTAAAATCAAAGAAAAATCTCGCAAACAACGAATCCCAGCAAAGAGTTCCTTGGTCAATGATGCCTCTCTCATAAACACCATCACTATCGACAATAGCACTATTCTTTGAATCTATATGAGAAACACCAATCAACTTGCTTTGGTTCCCAAAATGTCTAGATGCTCATGACAATGATGATTCAACATTTAAATGATCATCATCATAAATATTTTTTTCAATATCTTTGTCTTTAACACCTACATCCTTGTCATAATGTGCCATTGTCATAACCTTTTTTTTTATAGAAATTAGTGATTTTTCATATATAAATTCTGGAGATTCATTCTTTTCTTCCTTGATTTCATCTACAGTTGTCACATATCCACTTTGATTTTCAGTTTCATCCATCTTACTCTCGCGAGTTCTTATTTCATAAACATATTTTATTTGAACCGTGGCAATTTCATTTCCTGTATAAAAGGCACATTTATGTCCTGTGAAATATTTTTCTCCACATTTCCAACATTTCTCTTCCTTTTTCCCTTTATTACGCATTGGTGGGGGAATATATTTTCTTGAATTTCCCATGGATGTTCTACTTGATTTCCCCTTGGCATAACTAACTGCCTTCTCATTATTACAACATTTTTCATCTTCTCTATTATTGATTACTACAGAAATTTTGTTACAACATGCGGAAATTTTTTTATAACCGTTTGTGACTTCTGCCCATGAATTCTCTAATTGTTGAATCTTTTCTTGAGTTTTTCTAATCTGCTCAATTTTTTTGGGATCTTCACGTAATGGCACATTATACGGTAAACAATGTTCCTAGGCTTGTACACTATGCTCACAGGGTTGCAAGACGATATTATGTGCCATTGCCTCAACTTGTCCTCAATATGGCCCTGATATGGCTCTGATACCACTGTAGCAGCTCTGATACCACTATAACAGCTCTGATACCACTGTAGTAATGGAAACTATAGATTTGGTTTCTGTAGTAGCAAGACTTGTAGATTTGTTGGCTTTAATAGAAAAAGGGCTTTAATTATAAAAATACAAAAGAGGTATTTAAATAAAAATATTTTATTAATATGATATGAATAAGATATAAGACAATTGAATGATTACAATGAGGTCCTTCTTATATGCTCATGCAGGTGACCTTTCATGAACATGCATGTCTTTTAGACATGCCTTTTCAGTTAACTAATGACTACTTAACATAATCCTATTTGATTAGCTAGTAATTATATTTATTTGTATTTATTCTATTAATGACTATATTTATTACATTAGTTATGAATTAGGTTCATAACATCTTGCCACCTTGAATTCCTTCTCCAATGAATCAGGTTCCCAAAGGAGAACCTCATTTTGGATATTATCATTTGAATTCCCTATTAAGAGATCAATCCTATGTTCCTAGAGATTATCATTTACCTTGATATTAAATATTTGGAATTCCTCAATGTTATCCTCCATTCAACCATTTTATTTTACATTTATCAATTGGAAAAAGAAGGTATTTTTCTTTGTATGCTCATAATGTCATACCAATTATTGCGCAAAAATTGTCCAAGTGAAAATTGATTTATGACAATAAAGTCATCGATACCATACAAACTACTTTTTCTCTAAATATAAATATGCAATGTGTACCTTTTGTGTGTGTGGCAAATCATGTAGATCAAACAATTGCTCCATCTATAATATCTATGTTACTAGATCCTTCCCATCAGACTTCCTCCTATCAATATTGGATTTTGGTTAGTCTTCAAATCACTTTTGGAGTTTCCAAAATAACATTTTTTATTTCTTTTTTCCTTATCAAGATTTTCATCGAGTACATTTTCACCACGAGGAAGCATTTCTTGTAGCAACTTTGTCAAACATTAATTTAAACTTTTTGGGTCCCTTTTCATTTATTGTTTAAAACCATCCTTACAAACTTCCATCTAGGCATTGATCATTGATTCCATGTATGATTTTAAATGATTAATCAAGCCATCCATCTTATCTTCCAATTCATTTTTGGTTACTCTTCGCGATAGTGAAATTTCATAATTTTGATATATTATGTTGCATTTCTTCCTCTTCTTCATGTGTCATAGCAGATATTTATGGTTGCTTACTGCGTGTGTCCATTGTTTTGTTTCAAGGAATTTTAGAATCATAAAATTATATATATGGTTCACTAAGCCCTTTGAATAACTTCAAACTGATTTTTCAAACAAAATTTATGCAAATTTAAAATAATACACACCTTTTTTATTTCTTTTTTATGAGCACAATATTGAAAAGTGTTCCATCTCTGTAATTTTTTCTCTCCAAGGTCTGAAATTTCACCCTATGGTATCTCTCCTAGTCTTAGTTCCAATGCCACAAGTTAAATTGAGATTATAATCTCTCAGATACATTTATGTACATTCTCCCAGAATGACCTTATTATGGATTGTTTGAGTAGAGTGAACTTGTACGAGATGCCACATGTCACTTTCGACCTTCAACTCTTAAAATTATATATAAAATGCTAAATATTGTATAATTTTAGTCACTTCTTGTGAAATTCCAATCTAATTCTCAGAGAGAAAGTTATGATGATTTTCCTTAGGTCACTTGATTGAGAATTAATTTTGGAGCTTGCAAAAACCCTAACTTCTTCAAACCATATCATAGAAAATATAGCGAAACAAGATTTAAATTTTTTACACAAAGTTCACCAAGACTTTGGCTCCACATGGTTGAAATTAAGTCTTTTTCCACCTCGTAGAAAAAAGTTATAGAAAAACTTCTAAAATGACCTATTTGAGGCAGCGAAACCTTAGAATCCAAAGCTCTTATACCAAATGTTATCCATCCAGATCACAAAACATAAGAAAATATAGATAAACGACTTTAAAATAAGCCTCTTTGAGGGGGAAACATCCTTTACATCACATAAATGAACAATTCTTTCCTAATACGAATGAAAATACCTCCTTGGTATATGTAGGAGTCTAAGGGACCACAATATAATTAGAACTTGTATGCCTGTCGCGCCTGCCTGGGGGTCCATTCCTGCACCTAGAAGTCCATTAGATGTTCTTCGGCCTAACAAGTCATGTCAATTCTGCTGTAGTAGATGAAAATGAAAGGAAATCTCCAAGTAGATATCAACAAGTTTAGCATTTTATGATTAAGTAGATGTGACAATTTCCTCTCCAACACTAACACTTCGAACATTTATACATAAATCATAGCTTACATCCAAGAAGGTGCATGGATTCCTTATTTGGGCATCCATGGGATTTCTCAGATCCAAATTTTTGAATCTACAAGAAGGAAAGGCTCTTAAATTTCGATTTAAAACTCTTTTTTTTTTAATATCAACTTTCTTGCACGATGTGTATAAATATAACCTACCCTTCGTCGAGTCCTCATATTTCCACTTGCGTTCTCTAATTTGTGTGATAACATGTGATATTTTCAGAGACATTTACATGTATGGTACCTTGAGTTTCTTTATTTTTTTGTTAGAATATAGTCATTGTTTACATTGGGAGAATTTTCACTGCTTATGGATAAATTTTGACACATGTTTAGGATCATTTCCTATATTATTTCAACATAGCATGATTTTTATTATGGTTATGATTTTCTTGCCAGTGTTGAGCATGTTGTTAGTGCATGTCATTTACTTTTTTGGCCATAGGATATTTTGTTTAATAGTTCTTTCTTGTCACATATCTATATATGGCTCCTTTGCAAGGTATTAATGCTTGTTTCCATTGTATAACTTTTTTAATCTTCCAATATTTTGATAATTTAGGAAAACTTGCTTACTGTCCACACAACTTCATGGCCTAACATTATTTGTTGGTTTATTTCACAATATTATATTATGAGATGCCCATGTTTCATGCCAACAATCTGACAACAAATTCCCTATTGGGCTTTTCTCCAAAAATGAATTCTTTGAATGCAATGTCAGCTACAATTGGGCTTGGCCATCAAATTCAGAAGCCCTGTGTTTTAATTTTTAGTAGAGGGATGCTACTTCATCAAAATAGCCTCTGCATTCCTCGCAGCAACCAAGCACTAGTAAGTGCCATTAGGTATGGACATATTTTATTGTTGTTAGTGTAAAAAAATACTAAAAAATATTTGCACAGAGGTCCTACTTATTTCATTTCTATCGTTGTCGAGAAGAAATGGAATTAATTTTTTAACATGTTAAAAAAGAAGAGTGAATTACTAACTTTTGATGTGGCGAGAGAGAAAAATACGGTTGAACCTAGTGAAATTTATAGAGTGGTACTTGAAGAAACAACTGGAGTTCTTAACATCAGAAAATATTAATGCACATCTTGTGGATATTTTATGACCAATCCCTGGGTTATCAACTCTACCCAATTTACCTTGGTTTAGAATTATCTATGCTTCCAAAGGATTTGAGAAGTCCTACATGCATAGCATCCAAATCATACTTCAATAGTAAGAGAATTCAAGTTGCATACTTTGCTCAGAATCAAAAATTTGGGTTTCGAGGGAATACATTGACATGATGATAGAAGAGTTATATATATATATATATATATATATATATATATATATATATATATATATATCTTATATTTTTATTCACTCTCTTTCTTTTAGGGTAGTTCCTTCAATATGGTTTTTTAAATTCTATTCGAAGATTTATACGATAGAGTTTTTGAAAATATATTCATAGATTTATCAAACATCATTTCCATTTCATATTTTTTGTTTCCATGTGATGTCATCCCTGGATGTAAATATATTTTTCATGTTAAATTATGGAGCTGTTGATCACCTTTAGTCTTATCAATTTAATTGAACTATTATTCATGTTTATTAAATGTCACCACTAGGTATGACTACAAAAGTGTTAAGGAGGCACCAATATGTGTGATTGAAGTAGTATCCAACAATATCAATCATTATGTACATGGTAGTAGGTGACCTATTTCTAGGTAGTATACAAAACTGTATCCAACCTCGTAATTGACTAGCACAAGATAGTTATCATCATTGACAATTTATGCAAAAAAAATTAAGGAACCATATTTCTACTGTAAGTATTCTAGCCTTGGTGAATCTTTAGATCTGGAAAAAATTTAGCAACTTTATTTGAAATTTCAAGGAATTTATATATCCTATAGAAAGAAAATTGATGAATTTTCAAGTAAAATATTTTAATATATAGAAGTTGAAGTGAATAGTAATCTTGATTTAGCCCTTTGCTTTTAAAAATTAGGGAAATGGCCCTAAATTTTTCTATGCACATTATCATATCCAATAATCATGGACTTTAAATGTTACCTTTAATACTCTTGGGATTTAGGAATTAGTAGACATAATTCAGAGTCGATAGAGTAACTTGGATTTAGGAATTGTTCCACTCAATTTCAGAGTCCATTGAAGAACTAATTTGTTCTTGATAGGTGAGGGGAGACAATTTTGGAACACTTCCTATAGTTAAATGGGCGGTTTGAATAATGGAAACATAACTTTGGGACAAATGTCGTCCAAGTTTTGAACAATTATTACCCAAAATTTACATTAAATGAAGCCAAGTTAGAACAAAGGTGTATATGATTATGAAGGTATGGAAGGAGAGATAGGTACGCAAACTTCACATCTCCATGTGACAAAGTATTTTGTACTCGTGACATCTAAGACTTATTAGAGATACTCCATAAATCGGAGCTACTCTGTCTATTTATTGACCAGGGGATGTTTTATCCATAAACTACATCTGCTTCTCTAACACTTATTTAAGATCTTAATCATCACTTTGAAGACATGCAACCCAAAGCTTCAACACCATGGTGAGTTATAGCTAGGTTGTTCAATTTTTCTTTCATTATAAATGTCCATGTTAATATATTTCTACAACTTGTCTTGTTAGCATATTAAAACATTGAGAAGGAATCAACGGTGCACCTTGTGCTTCGTTTGAGAGGTGGTATGCATATATTCATCAAAACCTTGACCCGGAAAAATATTACCTTAGAGGTAGAGACCTTTTTCAACATTGATAACATGAGAGCTAATGTTTAGGATAAGGAGGGTATCCCTCCTGACTAACGGAGGTTGATTTTTCCTGGTAATAAACTGGAAGATGGGCATACTCTGGCTAATTATAATATTCATAAGGAGTCGACTCTACACGTACTACTTTGTCTTTGTGGTGGTGATTTTTAATTGTTAGAGATATGTCGATCTGTTGAAGTTACATAGAATTTTATGATTGAAATGTGTTTATGTATGTGTCTGTTGATGTTTATTATATTTTGTGGACTTTGTTATTGTTTGTGTTAGAATATGTTCCATTAGTGGAAGTTAACAATGGTATTATCACTCATACTATGATTTTAACTTTGGAAATTATACTGTGTGAGAAAAAATCCTATGAAAACATATTTTTGTGAAAGATTAAGATTTATATTATTTTAATGCAAGTATTTTAAATGGTGGTGAAGTTTTAAATTTTATCGTTACATTTATTTTTCTCACTTGGATGTGTGTCATTTGATTTCTAAAGTTTCACTTGGAGCTTTGAATTCATTTCAAATATTAAGTCAGGCTTCTAAGTTCTTGGATTTTAGTTTGTGAATTACCATTATTAAAATATGTTTTGTTATCAAACCATTTCAATGGGTAGGAATCAGATTTGACAGATGGTATTGTTGGGTTACATTATTTTTAGAATCATGTGAATATGAGTAGTGATTTATCTATATAATAATTGTAGCAATCCTCTATAGTTTAGGGATTTATTTTTTTAGATGCATTGTATGTGTATTTTATTGTTTATATTTAATCATTTAAATATTGATGCATGGGCCAATGAATATGAAACCCATCTGAGGTAAACCAATATTAGTATGGAGTAATTGATGCACAAATGAAATCTATTACTTCTTTGAATTTCATTAATGATTTAAAATTAATTTCGAACCTCGAAAAATGAAAGTTCCAATCAACCTATTTTTTTTATTACCATAATTGCTACTTATTCCCAGAATGGATAACCCCCTAAAGCCTTGGAATTATTCAAGCAAATACAAGTCTATGGTATAAAACCCAATTCAACCACCATCATTAGTGTTCTCCATGCATGTGCCATTTTATTGGTATTCAAATAGGGTAACTAGATCCACGGGCATGCAATAAGAAATGGGCTTGAATATGACGTTGTTGTGGGAACTATGCTTGTAGGTAACATTTCTTACAAACTATTTGAAAGAATGTGTAAAAAAATTGATCTGTCATGAAATGAAATAATTACTATTTATTCACAGAATGGTCATCACCATGAAGCCTTAGGAATTCTTCAATGAAACCTAAATTCATGGTATAAAAACCATCTCTATTACCATGATGATTGTTCTTTGTGTGCGTGCCAATTTATTGGTTTTGGAACAAGGTAAGTAGATTCGTGGCTATTAAATAAGAAATGGATTTGAATATAATTTTGTAGGAACCGCTCTCAGAGACATGTATACCAAATGTTGGCCTCAATCATGAACTTCAAATTACACACTAGATTGTTTGATCAACCTCCCTTAAATCACCGTCAAGAATATCAAATAATCTCTTCCCAAAACACATCTGACATTATCTTCAAGGAAATATTTCATGTATTAGACCTAAAAATAAATAAAAATGCATCAAATAGAAGTGGATAATAAGGAAGACGAATTTTTAAATAGTGACAAAAATGAAAACAAAGTTGTGGATCCCTGGTTACTTTTTACAAATATTTCATAACATGGGATGACCCATTGAGCTACCTTGTGGGAAATTTTATTGTATTTATATATAAGTACACTGACCTCTTTTTTTCATTTCAAAACTTTTATATCCCAATTTTAACCTTATAACAGGAATTTTAATTGACTTTACTGTAGGGCTGTGAAACTACATGTGTGCTTCTTGTGACGAGGGGAATTCAAAATTCCCTTTATGTGGGAAGGAAAATCATATCTTGATTTTTTAGACAAAAAAGGATACACTTATCATTTGTGGAACTTCTTATCAATTGTATGAATATCAGAATACCTGTTAGAAGTTAGTGAAGTAGGTACTCTGAGGCATTGTTTGGTGACGATGATTGAACCTTAATCTCAATCTCAATTTCACTATTATTTTTCCCCACTGAAATGTTTATAGCTTCTGTGAAGAAATATCACAGGATATGAGAAAAATGATAAAATTTGAGTTGGCATATGAAGATAAATTTCTTGAGCTTCAACGTTAATTTAAAACATTAAGAGAAATAGTTGTTTATGAATTGAGTTGTTATAGTGATTCCCCTGAACCTAATTTGAATTTTCTCGGGATGTCTCTTCAACTATGATAGTGTTATCATATAAACCATTAATTGCTAGCAGCTTTCATCTCCACTGAAGTCAATTTCTTCATTTCGTTGAACTAAGATATGAATCATATATTATAGGTCTCTTTATATAGAATTATTCAAATAATTTTATATGATAATTATTTACTGTAAATTAAATTTTTTTATATTGATAATAATAAAAACATAATTTACATTATATGTAGACATTCGAGAATTGTGATTATATTACCTTAATCTCAAAAGAAAAAAAATGTATAACTTCATCTAAACTTAAAAAACTTTAATAAAGTTCAAAGTATATAATTATTCGAATCTATTGAAAAAAAATATTATTATTAAATAAATTAAAAGAGATTAATTTTAGACTTGTGATTTAATTTAATAATTAAAATAAAGGGAGTGGGATCTTTCTTTTTCAAAGAGAAAGTACCTTAAGCTTTCTACCACTATCCTTCAGTGAGCTTTTGAGTCTCCTTGTTCACAAGGACTCTAGAGAAAAAAAGGTTGAGCCTTGCCTACTAATGCATATATGAAGTTACTCTATTTTAATTCAATGGTTTACTAAAATTTGCAGTGATTTACTAAGAACTATATAAATGTAGACAATTCTCCTTTAAATTTTCACGTATACATATAATTCTTTAAGAAGAAAATTTTAACTTATTTTAAATATAATTTTTAGTAAGGTGGTGATCTTGTAATCATGATTTACATATTTTTTATCACATAGGATAGTTCGGTAGTTAGCTTTATGCATTAAAGTTTTCATATTTTTTTACCTTTTTCCTACATAGGGTAGTTAGGTAGTAGCTTTATGCATTTGAGTATGTTAATTGTGTTTTATAATTATGATTTTGGGGATATAATTCTTCCACACTCATATAGGCATTAGTTTTATATTTTTAGGTGGATGTTGAGAGAATATATGAACCTCTATATTCATATTTATTGAGATGTACATATTGTGTAATAAAAAGTATATTTTCTATCTGTGCACACCTCATATTCATATTTAGAAGTGGTTGGATCTCACGAGCACCATAGATATTAAGATGTATTCATGTAATTTCATCTTGTGTTATAAAAATTATATATTTTATGTGTGCACACATAATTCTGTTTTCTATCATGGTATCATAGCCTCTATTGGCTTGACTCCCTCATCGCAGGGCCCAAGAAGATTGAAGAGATCTGAGCTTTTTTGGTTTATACATAAATAGGAGAGTGTCAGACTATACCTCAGATTTCTTATTTTCATGGAATGATATGAACTACTGCCATGGTTATTCTGTAATAATAAAATCAAACGTCAGGATAACAGTTTCCCCTTGCCGAGGAAGCTATGAAACCTTTTGTTGCGGACGACGGAGATCAAGGGAAACATTTCCAATCAAAGCATATGATCTATTTTTACTGAATGCCGAACAAAAGAAGTATGGAAGCTTCTACAATGGGAGAAACATTGCTTTTTGAAGAATATTTGGATCATATATTCAATACTCTCCTGCAAATAGATTGTTCTACAACACTACAATTGTTGCACGTGGAATTGGATCATATAGCCGAATGGTCATGATGGGATGATTTAACCAACGATGACATTAATGATGGTTCCAATTATTATCTACCATTGCCAACATACTTTAAGACAATCAAATATTATTTAATGGATGGACAACTACATGATGGAAATAATATTGAGGTGGTTAATTATTGAAATATAATTACAGTAGTCGTTTTCGATATTCTTCTGTGTCAAGAGAATGAATGGTTAATTTGATTGTGTGAATTTGTTATACATTGATGGGTATTGTTGTGCTTCGAGCTTCAAGAGCATCAACTACAGGTTACAATATGACAATATGAGATCCATTTGTGTTAGATCAGCTCTTGAACACATTAAGTATTTTGACCATTTGACTAGCCATTGATGGATAGCCGAAAGTGAAATATCTAACATATGGTGATTGGTCCATAGGATGGTTCATCACTTGCAAGCTCTTATCCCAGAAGCCCCGATGAGCCAAGTTGTCAATGTTGTTGGTCTTGCAAAGTTCATTATCGATGGTCAGAAGCATGTGTACTTTAAATGAGTCTTAAGGTAAGCCGAGTCAAGTTGTCAATATTGTTGATCTTGCAAAGTTCATTAGTGATGGTCAGAACCAAGTGTACTTTAAATGAGTCTTAAGGTAATATTGAAGATTTTGAGAGAGAAAGAGATAATTCGAGATGTCTACAGAGTGGGTAGAGTTGCTAATGATGTGAGACCAAGATCATTTTTTTTAATTTGTGCTACAATATGTATGTAAGAATTAAGGGGGAGTGTTGGAAGATAATTATTCCATAATCATATTAGAATTAGTTGTATATTTGTAGGTGGATGTTGAGAGAATATCTCAACCTCTCTATTCATATTTAGAAGTGGTTAGATCTCACCAGCACCATAAATATTGAGATATACTCATGTAATTGCATATTTTGGTGTGCACACCTCTATTTTCTATCAATGATATCTAGGGAGATAAATACACTCAAAAAGATTAACATGTCATACATACTCTCTCAAAATTATGATAGTGAGTTTCTATGAATCAATCTTTATTAGCATCACTAGAAGCATGAAATAATATGCCATGGAGGAGAGTTGTAGGTGTTAATCAAATTTAATTAAAATAATAATTTTTTAGTTACTTTAAGTGAAAATTTTATTCATATGGATTCATATTGAAATAATAACCAAAGTGTATTTAAAAATAGTATTGCTATACAAATTAAATAATAATTATAAATTATGTTAACTAGCTTATTATTACAATATGTTTATAATTATTCTAGTATTAAATTTACTATTATAATAATTATATATTAGCTTATTATTATAATAATTATATATTATGAAATTAGAAAGTGAAAAAAAAAATGAACATTGTATCTCTGTTTTAACTAGCTCAAAGAAGAAAATTAATATGGCCAAGATTAGAACGAACTCTCATGAGCTCCATAGTGAAACAGTTCGTTCCTAAAACACCATGGATGGAAAGGATTTTCCATCTCTGTGAGAATATGGACATCTAGGATGAAAATCACTTTCTCTTAGAGTGCCCTGGGTACAACCACATTATATCTCAATTTCATAAACTTTGTTACAATAGTGACCTTCCTAGCCTTTTAAGATGTCAAAATTATAGTGAGCTCGGGAGGCTTCTCTCCAAGCTTTTTGAACATAGGAATAAAATCTTAAATCAAACTAAATAATTTAGTTTTTTAGGTCTGATAGAACAAATATTGGTCTCAGTGGAAGTTATCCATCATCATCATCATCATTATCACTATTTTACATAAAATAAAATAAAATAATTTATAACAACACCAAACAATAGTTTTATTTTAAATTAAAATACATAACTATTAAAACAAATATATATATAATTTTTATAGTATTCAATTAGGGTGTGGGTAATAGTTAGTTTTAATTAAGATTGAGATCTAATGTAGCCTTTCTTTGTACCTTTTTGATGCAATTGCTAGTAAAATATGGTTATGATGAATGATAAATAGATGTGTCTCAACATTTACCAATCATTTAATTTATATTACTAAATTAATTAATACTCTTCAACTTTAATATTTAATTTCATCACCTAATTTATTTGAAGGTAATTTTTAAATCTGGTTTATGATTTAGAAAGATTTATGATTTATAAATTGAAATGATTTAGAAATATGAACCACGATACTTCATCGGCTATAAACCACCACAAACAAACTGAACAAATCACAAAAACCAATTTCTCTTTAAAAGACCATACAATGACGTTGAACACACTGAACAAATCACATAAACGGAACTCTAAAAGACCATAGAATGACCGCCTGATTTCGAAGATGTAGATAGGGTAGCTTATCTGTCTAGATGTAACACATATACGGGGGTTATAGAATCATAATATAAAAATACTCATACAGAAGACTGCACCGGAAATTTAATATTTATTGCGACCTTGTGGAGGACATAGTTTGCAGCAGGAAGCGAGTTTATATCCTGTCGTGGATTTATAGAGATTCGGTTGTTTCAGATCAAGGGCGTCTATAGATATATTGATTTTAATTAAAATAAGGGTTATAGCTTGTTATAAGTGAAGTACTAGAATTGCAAGAGTAGTTGCATTATAAAAAATGATTAACTGCCACTAGCAATGCTTAGAGATCCTTCGATGTAAGTCTACCATGACGATTTATGTCCATTCAGAATTACAAGAGTAGTTATATTCTGAAAAATGGTTTAGTGCGATTAGCTATGCTCAGAGATCCTGCGATGTAAGTCTACCACAAGATTTTGTATCCATTCAGAATTAGCAGTATAGTATTTTAACTTGTACATTTCAGAAAGGGAGGTCGTCATACCTCTTATTGCCAAAATCATACAGTTTTCCACAGCTTGAGAAGAGGATGACCGCCACTTCTGCTTCGCAGAGCACCGACAGTTCATACGCTTTCTTCAACAGACCGTTTCGACGCTTGGAGAAGGTCGCTTGGCGATTTGAGGCATTATCGATCCTCCTTAGCTCAATCTTTCGGCGGCCCATTGTGTCTTCGCTACTCAATAAAATCCACAGATGATGTATTTTCTAGGTCAAGGAAACCCCAGCCCTAAAATCAAGGGCAGAGTGATCAAACCTAGAGGAGGGAGATATGACGAAAGCAATGGGGGCGGCCACATTAACTTCTATAACAACAGATGAGCCTAAGAGACATGATTTCATTTCAATTTCGACAGAGAGAACTTACAACCGGAGAGGACAAGAGGGGTGAGACAATCTTCACTTGTTGTTTGTTTCGGTAGAAATGGCGAGGAAATATGTGGTAAAGGCTGTTTCCAGGACAATCCCAAGTGCTGCTGCCTAGTTTTAATGTTTACTTTTACCTTATAGGGACCTCGGAATCTATTTTGTTAGTTTTACTGTTTACTTTTACCCTATAGGGACCTCGGAATCTTTTTTTTTTATCACAATTGCAAGGCATTTTAATCCGTCTCCACCATTCTGCACCTCATGCAGTTAACCTACTCACCATCACGCCCTTTCATTGGAAAGCTCGCAATATAACCTAGTACCCACTGAAAGTCTTTACTGAACCGCTCTCGAGTCCAATTGTATTCTTCTACAGCCTAGCCTTCTATAATGGCGCCTTCGCGCACTTCAAAGCCGACATTTTACGGACTCTCGACTCATGACTAGCATCATCGAATTGGATTCGTTGCAAGTGGAGGAATCCTTCGGTGAAGGAATCGAGGAATCCTAAAGTTAACGTGAAGGAATCAAATTGGTATTCATTGCATAAAAGGTATCTCAAAATCAATATATATTTTATAAAAATATATGAAATCGCTATTTATTTTTATATGAATTTAATATTTATTTAATAAAAATATATTAATGTTTATTTGTTTAATATTAGTTAATTAAATATTGTTGGAGTTTTGGATTGAAATGAATAAGTACGTTGTTAAATCAGTTTTGTTGTATGTTACAGAGTAAAATCCCATTATGCCATTCCATCTACCTAATCTTCAAACAACGTTTATTAATGAGTATAAATTCTTTTTATATATGGTAAATAAATTATTTTCATCTTAAACTTATTTTTAAAATTTATTTAATTAATAAGTATGAAGTTATATAATGGTGTTTGGATGGAAAGTATGAAGTTAGTAGAAATTTATTATGTTCAATATTTTATTTTATATAGTAAATAATTTATTTTCATTTTAAACTCAGTTTTAAAATTCATTTAATTAATAAGTAATTGGTTGTTTGAAATCATATCAGTCTAGATCCATTTTAACTTTGGATCTATCAAGTACCAAGAATGATCAAATCTCTAAAATTTTAACTTTGGATCTATCAAGTACCAAGAATGATCAAGTCTCTAAAAATGTAGACCTCTTTTTTGAGTGCAAAATGATCCCTCTTGGGGCTTGATAGATCTGGAGTTAAGATGGATCTAGGCTTGTTTTTTACACATTTAGAAATAGATTCTTGAAATCACTTTGTTTTGGAGCCGGGCAAGCCTTCACGCAAGGCAAAAGATAAATCATTCTAATTTGGTCGTCTTTGACCCAAGGCAGAAATTAAATCATTCTAATTTTATGGTAAGAGTGATTCATCACATATGATCTCATCGAAGTAGATGAAAAGGTAAGAAAAAAAGGTCCTTTGCCACAAATATTTTTTCAAATAGATGTTTCTTCATAGATTTGTATTAAATTTGTATATTTAGGGATAGAAGTAATTTTTCATGAGGGCCTACGTTAGATTAACTAGATTAATTTTTAAATATTAAATGTTAAACATTAATTTTACATGTACATTTACGTTTAAGTGTTTACTTAAGATAGTCAATGCATGTAGTGTAATTAAATACAAACCTAGAAGATCCAAATTTATTAAATTTAATAATATTAATATTATAATATATTAATATGAATATTATAATTAATAATAATATTGATCTTAATCTTTTAATATTAATATTAAGGTATTTGGCACTTAGGCTTCAACTAAATAAAACATATTTTGAATAATAAAAAATAAATAAATATAAAAAGAAGTTTTATTTTTTACCACTTTCATTTTATTTATATTTATGTTGTTACCATGGTATTTGGCCCATAGGCTTGGTATATACTTATATGTTGATTTCTAATCATATTTGATATATTTTTACCTCTTTTGTATTTATTTATTTACCATAACTCTTTTATAAATATGACATTTAGCCCATAGTATTAATAATAATTTGTTCCATGGTATTTGGCCCATAGTTTTCACCTAAATAAAACCTCATGTTTTGGTTTTAGTAAATATAAAAAGGTTTATGGAGTAAATATAAAAAGAGGCTTTATTTATTTACCATACCTTTAGGCTATTTATATTTTTATTTATTTACCATATATCTAGTCTCTTTATATTTTTATTTATTTACCATACCTCTAGAGTAAGTATAAAAAGAGGTTTTATGTATTTACAATACCTTTGGAATAAGTATAAAAAGAGGATTTATTTTTTATTTACTATACCTCTGGTTTATTTATATTTTTATTTATTTACCATACCTTTTTTTTTAGTGTTCATAAATATACTATAGCATTTCAAATGTTTACTTACATTACATTTGTTACCTTAAATTTCTCACATTACATCTACATAGGTGCTTTATACTCTGATTGTTACCTTACATTTCTCACATCACATCTACACATGTGCCCACAATAATCGTGTTTAAACAGAAAACATGAAGTTAGTAGATATTTATTATGCTCTACATTTTATTTTATTGTCTATTTTTTATTATTGAAATTTAGTTTTAAATATTTAATTTATAATAATTTTAATTTTGTATAGAGTTATGATTGGATAATAAGAATTTATGATAAGAAAAAAATTGAAAAACCTTTTGTGGATTTCAAGGTTAATGGATAAGAACATATGTTTAGTTCTAAGAAGTTATAGGTACAAAACTAGATGGGTAGACTATCTATAACATAGGTTCAAATCTAGAAGGATATACTATGTATGACTTAGTAGACTTATTTTAGACAAAACATTTTTATGCTAAGGCCATTTGAAATGCATGTGGTTTTGACTAAATTAAAAAAAAAAAAAAAAATCTTGTTTTTTTTTTATGTTAAATGATTAATCAAAACAATAATCTCAGTTAGGAAATGAATTAATCATATGATAAAGATTATTTTGACTATATTTAAAAAGAAATTAGAAAAATCGTTCTTGCTTTTACATTATTTATCTTGTTTTACTAACTAATAAAAATCATGATTTCAATTAAACAATAAATCACTTCTATGATGAGAAAAGTATAAAGTGTATCATTTTGATTTCTAAACTGGAATTAACTCTTATATTATAATTATTTTTTTCAAAAATTCCATAAGATTTCCTAAATAACATTCCCATGTAATTTTACTGTAATTTCCTTCGATGTTAAAAATTAAATCTTTAAATTTAAAATTTAATCGTGTAGCATGTGTAATGTCAACAAAGTTACCGGATGTGGGTGGTCTTATCCTTCAAAATGAACATAAAAATCATAACCAAAACAACAATGTGGTGCATAATGAAATGTTATCCGTAGCTTGAAATGTAGTTATTTTTCAACTTATTTTTAGCTACTACGAATAATCATTGCAGTATACCAATGACATCGTTATAAACATACGATGGATAAAATTGCACCAATCAATGGAAGAATAGAGTAGCTACAATCCCCGATAGAATAATGAATATGCTGCAATAAACAATATAAGAATAAAGCGGGATAATCACGCAACCAAAACATAAATCAAGCGGCCGGCTCAGCTCAACGTCATTAGTTCCTTATCCAATGAACAAGTGAGCCTCTTGCTACAGCCTGTGACCTCTAAGGAGCTATAAAGCGTCGCCCTCCGTTCTATAGGTGACTTTCATGTAGGGTGTAAGGTAGTGAAAGGGTCCTATACATTAATCCTCTCTTTTACAATAATTTCATAGAGGGTTATGTTTGAAACTATTGGTTAAAGAAATAACTTAATTATTTTTTCTTCAAAAATTAAAGTATTTTACTAAAAAGATATTACCTTTATTTCTCATCATATGAATAATCCGATTGTAAAGATTTTTTTAAACTAAAGATAGAATTACTACATTGAAAAAATGGCATATTTCCATAAGGGTTTCAAGATTTTTTTTTTTTTTTTTATAGAACACCAGTATCCCCTATCGCTTAAGCTGGCAGCTTTCGCTACATCTTCACCATAATGTTCAATTTTCTGTCTTCTAAGGCATAGATTCTTTATGCTCTTAAGTTCAACGTGTAATAGAAAATCAAGTTCTCATGTGATCCCACAAATCATGGAGACTTCCATCAATGAAAAGTCGCATTGATTCTAGTAGAGGATATGAAATGTCTCTAACTTTTTTCCTTAATTATCTTTTCTACTTCTATCATTAACAATAGTTTATTTATTTCTGATTATATTATTTTGTATTTGACTAGTTTTATTTTTGCCTTTTTTTTAATAATTTAACTTTCTTACTTATGAAAAAGTTTTTATTTACAAATATTATGATATTATGTAGATTTATATTTATATCGTGTTTATTTTGAAATGAAGAATTATTAAAGACAAGGTAGAGATTTCGTTTCTATTAAATATTTTAAAATATTAATAATAGTATACACCAATAAAAGATCGATATTTATATCTAAACTAGTTATGTTCATTTTTATTTTTAATTAAACTTATTTATTAAAGAAGTTATCATAAAAATAAGTTTTATATAAAATGAGTTATTTTTTTCAGCGTGTGGTACTAATAAACCATACTATTGGCTCATATAATTATAACAAAGTCTATTTCCATATATGGTAAAACACTAGTGAATATCCATATTTAGAAATGGTATTACATGTTTTTAAATGTATATACCATTAAAATATATATTAGTTCTTTTTATAATTATTAATAATAATAATCATACTAATTTAAAATATATTTATAATTTTCTTAATTTTTATGGTTTTTTTACTTTTAACCATATAAGATGTATCACAGAATAATTGTTTTGATTTTTAATATAGATTAATACTAATAAATTATTACAAGAAATTTATTTTATATGACTGAGCTAGTAATATGTCATATAGTCATTCTCAATTACCATAATGTAATGGTTCATTGTTCTTCCCAAACTATTTCTTTTTATAGCACATCTCTTAAAACAAAACATATCATGATTGATTTACTAGCTTAATAATATACAAATTAACTTATAAATACAAATATATATCTAAAAATTTATTTTATTATACATCTTATATTCCCATACCTTATTAAAATTATAAACATTGACTAATTATAACTAAATTCTAAATGATTATTATTATTATTGATCAAAAATGAATTGATATGTGAGTTATATATATATATATATATATATAATGAATGAGGATTGAAACTTTTATGATGGACATTTCTAACCATTAAATAGGTCTTGTTACAATACTATCTGCAAATACTATGACACACTTAACACTACATGTTTAAAAAATTATTTCTCATATTCATATAACATATATTAAAATTTTGGAAGAAATATTCTAAATAAAATAATCTTTACCTTTCCTTTTCTATTTTTTAAAAACTAGCACAACCACACTAATACATGTGGTTGATAAAGACTTATAGGCTCATATTAAGCACATATATCAATTATCAATAATATTAAGAATTAATGTTATTAATGTTATTATCAATAATACTAAGATAAATATAAGAAACATATTAATAATAATTAATATTATTTTATTACTATAATAATAATAATAATAATAATAATAATAATAATAAGAGCAATGATATTACCAATCATTTAATAAATTATAATGATGTAATTATGAAATAAACATTAAACAACAATTTAATTGTGGTTGATACAAAATTCAACTTTAAACACTCACCAAAACATAATCATTAAGTGTTTGCCTCTTCCAAAATACACCGAGACTGATGAAAAAAGATGTATTAATTCAAGAGGATAGTGATCACGACCATTCATTCTTTCCAACCAATCTTTTCTCACCATGTACTGCATTTTTTTATAACGTTGAAAAGAAAAAGGCGGCGAAATTTGCAAACCATCTATTGATTTCACCCTTGATATAGCCATAAATGTCAGACCTTGCCTCTCTCTGTCTCCAATATCTTTACAAAGAGACCCAAGGTATAAAATTTCAAGGATGAAAGCCCTAAGATAAATATTATAAACCCTAACATAAACATGGTTGAACATGATTTGCATATTGAGACTATGTTTGTCACAATGTAACGTTGGACCATGGTTTATTTTCATATTGGGACAATATTTGGCACATTGTGATATTAGACCATTGTTGACCATTGATGACCATGATTGTAAACCCAATTGATTTATATTAAACCCTAGGATTAATATTATAAAACCTATGAATAATATCATACCCTACAAATATGAACCAAATAAACCCAAGAGGTTGATATTATAAACCCAAGGGATTAATTATAAAACCCAAAGGTATTATAAACCCAAACGAATAATATTAATCCCAAGGGATTAATATTATAAATCCAAGGTATATAAACCTTAAAGGGACTGATATTATAAAACTAAGGAAATAATAAACCCAAGATATTAATACTAAAAACCTAAAGGATTAAAATCCCAAGTGATTGATAATATAAACCGAACGGAATAATATTAAACCCAAGGGTTTAATACTATAAAACCAATGTATATAAACCCTAGGATACATATTATAAACCCAAGGGACTATAAACCCAAGGGAATAATATTAAATCCAAGGGATAAATATTATAAACCCAAGGAATATAAACCCTAAGATAAATATTTGTCATAATACGAAGTTGGAATATGGTTAACAATGATTTATTTTCATATTGAGACAACATTTGTCACAATTTCGAATTGGACAATGGCGGACCATTGTTGACCATGGTTGATATCCATATTGAGAAAATTTTTGTCACAATGTGACATTGGAGCATGGTTGACCATAAATGACCATGGTTGTGACAATGTGACGTTGGACCAAGAGATATTCTTTGTCACAATGTGACCATGGTTGACCATGGTTATTGACCACGATTGATTGTGATTGAACCCAAAGGTATTATAAACGAAAGAGAATAATAATAAATCCAAGGGAATAATATTAAGCCTAAGGGATTAATATTATAAAGGCAAGGTATATAAACCCTAAGATAAATATTATAAACCCAAAGGATAATAAACTCGAGGGATTATAAACCCAAGGGAATAATATTAAACCTAAGAGATAAATATTATAAAACCTAGGAATATAAACCATAAGATAAATAGTTTTCACGTTGTGACATTGGAATATGGTTGACCATGATTGATTTTCATATTGAGATAAAATTTGTCATAGTACGACGTTGGACAATGGTTGACCATCGTTGACCATGGTTGATCTCCATATTAAGATGATCTGTCACAATGAGATGTTGGATCATGGTTGACAATGGATTACCATGGTTGTGATAATGTGACATTATACCAAGAGACAACATTTGTCATAATGTGACCATGGTTGAACATGGTTATTGAACATGATTGACCTTGTTTTACCATGGTTGAGGCAACCATTGTCACAATGCAAAGTTGGAACATGGTTGACCATGGTTGATTTTTATATTGAGAAAATGCTTGTTACAATTCTACATTGGTTGATTTTCATATTGAAAAATCTTTATCGCAATGTGGTGTTGGACCATGGTTGACCATGATTATAAACCCAATGGAAATATATTAACTTAAATATTAATAATATAAACCGTATGAATAATATTACACCATAGGAACCCCGGATGCGGGTGTTAATGTGCAAGCATACGGTGATGGGCCTGCGGGGTGGCATGTGGAAAGGCCACATGGCCACCCTCAGGCCTCACTTATGGCGCCTCTATGCAATTAAAACTTAAGGCCATCACCTTTTGCGGAATTTATGTCATTGCGGGTGTCGAGGCCATCAGCATTTCAAAATGCCGCACTCTAGTTCTCCTCCTCAACTCCTCGCCTCTGCGTTTGGGTTACAAGTATCGCCTCATCTCCTTTTGGTTGTTTCTATGACGCCTCTACTTTCGCCTTTACGATTTGGTTGCTCGCCAAAGGCTGAGGAGCCCAGCTCTCGCACCTCTCTTGGCCGGCGATGCAACCTACGCTGCAGTGTTGAATTCCTCCCCGGCTTCCATTATTCGCAGAGCCCTTTCTATCCTCTGCAATCCTCTGCCCCTTTCGAGCTCAATTCACCCTCCGCCTCTCTGTCCACCGCTGCCAACTCTGTCTGCTCCCTCTCGTTGCGTGCTGACATGCCTCGGCTCAGGCATCACTTGAGATGCCAAAGAGGCAGTTCTATGGCACTCTCTTCTGGCCGGCATTGCTCTTCCACTTCCAGCTCCTCGTCGTATTCTCATGAGCATCTTCAAGGTCGTTACCCCGACACACGTAGAGGGAGTGGTCATCTTGCCACCTCCTCCCCTCGGCGCACTGCCTCTGAACACATGGCGCCTCTTCTCTCTCGTCCCGCTACCTTTTCCCCTTTGCATAGCCCGACTACTGCTCATTTCCATTTCCAGTGCAGCACCAACCGCCCTCTTGTTGTGGGGACCATCGCGGTTTATTTTTGTGAAATCCCAGAGGTGATCCCTGGCCCTTCCTCGGCCGCACGCCCAAGTAACATGCCTGGCCCCTTTGACATCGTGGAACCTCCTCAAGCTCCGGAAGGGTGTACTTCTCGCAAGATGGGCGAAAGCAGCTCGAGCCATCTACAGGACAAAGGCAAACAGGAAGGTGGAAGCGATGCAAATGCGGTAGCAACTCAACGTGGCCCCTTACTAGATGATGATGATGAGTATTGGTGTCGTATTGAAGAAGAGCCTCCTTCGGATGACTATGGTCTTTAGATCTACTGGCCTTGACCAACTAATTTTTTCTAGTCCTCTTGTTCTTTTTGCTCTTTTGGGATGTATTAGTCTATGTCAGGATTTAGCTGGTTTCCTCCACAGAGGCAGCATTACAAACCTTACATGGGCTGGTTTCCCCACGCGGGCAGCTCAATTTTTGTTATTTTGCTGGACTTGTGTCACTAATGATGGCCTGCACTATTGAGGCCGTGGCCTCACTGTAACATATATTTTACTAATAGAATTACTCTTACTTAGAAAAAAAAATATTACACCCTAGGAATATAAAGCCTTAACTTAATAAGCCCTATAAATTATCATTTTATATATTTTTTTTAATTAAAAGAAAATTCAAAATATAGTGCAAAATTTTAAAAAGAAATGAATAATAGATCAAGATTTTTTCGAAAATAAATCCATATAAAATAAAATCAAACTAAATAAATAGTTGTAAATTCATCAATTCATTTACTATAATCTCATTTGAATATATTAAAATAAATAAAATATATATATAAAAAGTGATGAAATTTTGAATCTATAAATTTACAATTTTTTAATGTATTGTATATTTCAAAAATTATAATCAAATTAAATTAAAAATAAATAGATAAAAAACAATTTTATATTTTTATTTCATCTATTTTACTTATAATCAATTTACAATATAATGTATTTCAAATTTGAAAAATAAAAACAAATTTAGAAACCTCAACCATAATTTCTAAATTTCATAATTTATTAATCATGGAGAAACTTATTAATATAAACAATGTCCTTCACAGTAAAATATTTCAATGCTACATTAAATAAAATATTTCAATATCAAGTAGTATATACATTGAAAATAAATAAATTTTCATGGTTAAAACATTTTCAAACATTTAAAGTAATGCTATTATTTTATATATGAGCTATATTTTTCTATCAAATTTATCTTTTAGATACATACTTTTCTTTTCAAATTTTACATTTAAAAACAATTATATCACTCTAAACATTTCTTAGATTTGTAATTAAAATAAATTAATACTCATGTTTAAAGAAAAAACTACTAAAATCATTTACAATTTGAAAATATATTATTAAATAATTACTAATTAATTTTAGAGCGCAAATTCATTCCTACTACTTTACCTAATTTTACACTAATCTACACGGAAAACCTAGGATAAACCAAATTCATAGCTGAGGTACTTTTATAAAGTAAAAAATTCTACCATAAAAAATTCCTCCAAATCATTAACATATAAACCACACTAAGTTACAGATTTATACAAATCATTAACATATAAACCACACTAAGTTACTAGATTTATAGCGGACACATAATTGATCTCGTGGAGATTCCTGGCATAAACTCGTAGAACCTCGTCCTCCTTTGTGCGGCAACAGGTATTCCTCTCGAGAGTCAGGGGCCCATAAGTCGGCCACGTGATCCAATATCAAATGCCCAAACATCTCATAGAGGTTTTCCATGTTAAATTTAAATTTTCCACTATCACACACCTGTGGCAGCGTACAAATATATGCATGTTCAGATGCTCGGAAAGCAGACAGGGAAGGAAATTGTTTCTACGATTATAGGAATGTAACTTGTTATATATGGTATGGAAAATTTTGTTATTAATCCAAGAAAGGTAGAATTCATTCACAACTGCTAGTCCACATTTCTCTAAAGTGACGAGAATATTGGAGTAGAGAATATGATCTACAAACACGTTCAGGGACATTCTAACATTAGAATAGATGGAATTTATTTAAACAAATACGTGGGAAAATAATTTATTATATATTTTTTTATATATAAAGTAATGTAACAAATAATTTATTATAGACGAATTTATTAAAATTGGAATAATCTTAAATCTCTAGAAAAAGACTATTTAGTAAAATGGTCCATTACTTTTAATAAATATATAAAAATAGATTCACTCCATGTGACTTTTATTCACTAATTTCTTAGGGATTTGAGATTATTCCAATTCTAATAAGTTTCTCATTATTATTTATAAAATTCATATATATAAGAAAAAATTATTTATAAAAATGGTCCATTACTTTTAATAAATTTAAAAAATTAGATTTGTTGTGGGGAGCAACGAATCTAATTTTTTAAATTTATTAAAAGTAATGGATCATTTTTCTAAATAAAATTTTTTTATAAATAAATAATAATGAGAAACTTATTAGAATTTGAATAATCACAAATCCCTAAGAAATTGGTGGGTGGGAACCGCATGGGGTGAATCAATTTTTTATATTTATTAAAAGCAATGGACCATTTTGCTAAATAAATTTTTTGTATATATAAATTAATGTTATAAATAATAATGAAGAACTTATTAGAATTGGAATAATCTCAAATCCCTAGGAAATTGGTGGGTTGGGAGCCACCTGGCCCAAATCTAATTTTTAAGTTTATTAAAAGAAATGGACCATTTTGCTAGATAAAATTTTCTTATATATAAATGAATATTATAAATAATAATGAGGAACATAATAGAATTGGAATAATCTCAAGATGGAAGAATTTATTAGAATTGGAATAATCTCAAATCCCTAGGAAATTGGTGGGTGGGGAGCAAAGTGACACAAATCTAATTTTTAAAATTTATTAAAAGTAATGGCTCTTTTTTATAAATTAAATTTGATTATATATAAATGAAGGTTATAAATAATAATGAGGAACTTATTAGAATTGGAATAATCTCAATCCCTAGTAAATTGGTGCGTTGGGAGCCAAGTGGCACAAATCTAATCTTTTAAATTTATTAAAAGTAATGGACCATTTTGCTAAATACAATTTTCTTATACATAAATGAATTCTATAAATAATAATGATGAACTTATTATAATTGGAATAATCTCAAATCAATAAAAAATTGGTGGGTGGAGAACCATGTATAAGGATTCTAATTTTTTAAATTTATTAAAAGTAAATGCAACCTCACAAACTCTATAATATACTGCACTAGTCAATAAGAATTAAGAGGAGGCATGTGATGAGATCCTCAATAAGAAAAAGAGTCAAGAAACCTCTTTCCATCTAAATTTCATATATACTTTCGAAAATTATATTAAAATAATACTATTGGAAATATAATTTTTATATTGAAATATATAAAAAAAAAACAAAAGAAAAAATGAAGAAGAAGAAAGTAATAACTTAATAAGTAAGAAATTTTGATATTATTGGATATTTTTTACCAATCTATTTATTTTAGTATCAAATTTTATAATTCCTTTAATTAAAGTAAATATTATTCATAAAAAAATTTTATTTGAATTAAAAAACATTGAACTAAAATACTAGCACAACTATATAAAGTAAATGGTTGATAAACAAATATAAACATTAAAACACTTTATAATAATCTTAATTTCTAAAAGTTTAAAAATAGTCTTAAAAGTTAACTAAATTATACTTGTTTTTTTGTTTGATAATCCTAGTCTTAATATGAGTGGTATACTTAATAAGGAGCCATATCACCTTATATTTTAAGTCCCTTGAATTTATTTTACATTAATAATAATAATAATAAAATATTTAATATATATATATATATAGATGAAAATTTTAATCACGATGATTCATGTCCACATTACCTTGAAGATGACCTTTATATCATACTTTTAGGCTGATTGATGTGTTTGTTTCTTAATGATCTATTCTATCTATTATACATTTTGAAATTTCTCGTTGCCTAATTTTCCTAGAATATGACAGGGATTGTTGGAATGGGATGCTTGAGTTACGCACTCTCTATAAGATTCTCAAGTGTTTTGTCTTGTTCTAAATAAATATGTGTAGTAAAAAAAGCATTTCAATCATTCATTCTGGTTGATGTTTTAAATTAATATGAAAAAAAATTGAATTTAAAGGAATTTTTCAATTATTTTTCTTAACTTCATTATTACTTCAAAATGCATTTATTGTTTTAGTATGAAATTTCTTCAAAAATCTTAGCAAAAAAACCTTTAAATATGTAGCTATACCAATAATCCATATAACCTTTGAGTTTTTCTGGGCTAAAATATAATGAAAAGTAAACTAGCAGTTGCCCCAGAAGGTGCAAAGAGAGGCCAATAGGATTTTTAAATCAAAAAAGTTGTACAAGAAAATAGCAATTGATAACTTAAATTTAAGTTAATTTTTTTGTATTTTTTTCTTAAGTTTATAATATGTAACTATATTAGAATTGTTTAACAAAAGCATTCTCCAATGTCATTAGAATCGCATGGTGGAATATTAAATACTAAATTGATTACATTATATTTTATAGTAATCTAACTAATTAGAACCGCATGGTGGAATATTAAATACTAAATTGATTACATTATATTTTAAAGTAATCTAACTAATAGATGAGATGATATTTTAATTTACAAAAATTGAATGTCTCAAGGATCCATCTATACATAGAGTGGTTCTAAACTTCTAATAGTTAAGAATGCATGCCTTCTTGTAAAAGTTCAAAAGTTCAAATTCAAAAAGGTAGAAAATAGACATCTAGGAATCAAATCACTAGGCAAAGACATCGAATTCATATTTAAGTATAGCTTCCTTCATAAATCATACATTGCAATAAAAAATAAGCTTTATTATAGCTATATAGCAACAATATGTGAGATTCAACTAATATAATTATCCCAACTTGTAAAAGACGAATTGAAATTTAGTTAGAGTGTAATGGTAAAAAACCCAACTTGGAGAAAGATTCGTGGAAATTCAATTACAATATAATAGAAAAATGCCAAGTAAATCTGGTTAAAATAAATAGGTGAATTAAAGATTTATTCATTACTTTATAGTTTAAATATTACTTTATATATTAAATATTAATTAAATATGTGAACTTACTATTTGTTTTTACACAAGTCTTACTAGTGACATGTGAGTTCAAATTGGGCAACTTAGAAGTTTATGGTTACTTTCTATAAAGAAAAATAATATTTTTGGAAAGATCTCTAATTATATTAAAAAAAATAAGTTACGAGGGAAAATTCCTAAAAATTTAAGAAAATATGTGAACTTTCTATTTTTTTTACATACATGTCTCACTAATAACATGTGTCATTACCAAAATGAATTGATTGACAAAAAAAAGCAAGTGTATTTTCATAATGGTTTCACACAATCACCATTTATAAAGCACACATTAAAATTCTTTAGAGCTTAAGACTATAAATAAAAATAAAATAACCTAACAAAATAGTTACGCATATACTAGTGGAACCATTCGTATAATTCATTAATAGCATGAAATAAATTAAATAAAATAACCTAACAAAACAGTTAAGCAAATACAAGTGGGACCATTCGTATAATTCATTAATAGCATGAATTGATTTCTTTATTTCAAGCAGAAATTTTTGTACTTGGAGAAAAATTCTATGGTCTCTCATTTCAACATAAAAAATACAAATTATAAAAACAAAAAAACAAAACAAGCAAACATACATTTCAATTCAAAATATAAAATAAAACATTTTCAAAGGCATACAATTTCAAATAAATAAATACATAGTATACCATTCATGATTTTATCAATTATATATATCACCTTATTTAACTATACAAAATATAGAATAATACATTCAAAGAAAAGGAAACAAAAAAAATCAATAAATCAATAAAAATAAAAAACAATATCAAAATGAAAATAATATGAATGGTTTGTTTATTAAAGAGATATTTAGAGTTTTTTCATGCATTTGTGTAAAATTGTATAATTTGTGTGTAAACTTTTTTAAAAAACTTGAAATCAATATTGGGGTTGTATTGTTATATAAATATGTGGGATGATAATTGAAGTGTCTTAAAACTACATGCTTCAAATATGAATGCTATAAAGGAAATGGGTATAAAAAAGATAATGTGATATGTATGAGCATACAAGAAAATAATCTAACTCACAAAAAATTCTACACTACTCTAAGAAGATTGGGGCCCCATCCTCCTAGAGCATTTGGAAGGAGTTTTAACTCCTTCCATAAAAAAATAACTTTATTAATAATTGTATGTACATAATTTTTTCACAATATTGAGAAAAGAAGAGAGAACATAAACATATAACTACATCAATATTTACATTGAGAAGAACCATAAGGAGAAGCCATTCCCGTGAATAACTTTGCAATACACCATATAAATATTACTTTGAGTAGACCAATAATGAAAATTCATTCTTGCCATACAACATATAAATATTAGGGAAAAAACACATGAATGAATGGAATATTTTTAACAAAATATGATGAAAATTTTCTATTTATATTCAAATAATGAAAATAGATTTTACCTTCATTGATACTTTTTCAGAAAGTATATATAGCTCTTATTTATGAGCAACTTCATTCCTGTAAATAAATCTGTCATACAACATATAAATGTATAAAAATTAGGGAAAAAACATATGAATGAATGAAATATTTTTGTTAGAGTAGGATGAAAAATTTGCATATATATATATATATATATATATATATATATATTGAAAATGGATTTTCTCTAAATAGATATTTTTTCAGAAAATATATACAATTCTTATTTATGATACTTTTGAGAAAATATATACAACTCTTAGTTATGAATAACTTTTGTAAACAAATCTGCAATTAAAAAAACATATAAAAAAATAAAATGTTGTTATTAACCTATAATATAAATATTATTTTCAATATAAAAATAATAAATATAATTTATAAAATTATATATTATAAATTATAATTCTCTATATATATTTAATTTTTCTAATAATATAATTAATATGATTTCTATTTTTTTTTTAAATCAAAGTTGGCTTTCACCGTCCCTGAAAATAATAACGATGAGAGCTCTTTAATAGCTTTGAAGTAGAAAAAATGGGTTTAAATCAATAAACAACACAGGCCAGGCCACAAAACTATAGCAAACAAACGTGCTTTAAACTAACAGGTTATACGTGGCCATTTGATTGATTACCCAAATATATATGTAATCTAATCCTGGAGAGTGTGCTAACCCCAACCAATAATTCATAAGTTAATTTGGAGTGTAAAGCCTGGAATAAAGCTTGGGAAAGCCAATTATAATCTTGATGACTCACTTGGGCAGTTCACACCATAAAGAGCCCATAATCTTGATGACTTACTTGGGCAATCCACACCATAAAGAGGCTACACGGCAGCTAGGTATACCAGAAAATCATGGAGAGAAAAATTATTATACCCACAAAAGTAAGATATACTATAGTGTTAAACTAACAGATGGAAAACTATACCAAAAAGCAAAGCCCATTGGCAGCAAATTATTATAAAAAAAACTAAGTATACCATTAAACTAAGAATAACCAAAATAAAATCAAGACAATAGCATTAAACTAAAAACACCCAAAATATCAAATTATAGTGTTACAATAACACAGGATAGAAAAATATACCAACACCCACCCATGGATTAAACTACTAATTCCACACCGCACCACTGGAGAGGTGTTACCGCACAATACACAGTGGATTAAATACACATATATGCTTGAATTGGCATGGGGAGATGGTGATTAAGCGAGAGTCAGAGAAAAGCGGATTAGATAAACTAATGAACAAATTAAACCCATCAGGTTTAAACACTCGAGAGAGTTTTAAATTAAATAAAATACCTGGAATTGGGATTTTGTGGTAGGAATGATTTCGTCTTTTCAGCGAGCTGGGGCGGGCTTTGAACAACAGCAACTCAATGACCTGTTTCCTTCATGAATTTATCACCAACATCATCAGCGCACTATTTCCTTCCTTCACTCATATCTGGTGTAAAATTTACAATTAAAAAAAACAAACACAGGGTAGGGTAATGAAATAGAATAAATAATTTACAATCATAAAACAAAACACAGGGTAATGAAATAGAATTGCTTATGAGCAGATATTAGCAGAAATATCAGAATTAAATGGAATTCTATTCAAAATACAAGGTAATCAGATATAATTGCTTCTGAAAATGAAAACAGAGCAATGGAACTCGATTCCGGAAAATTCATTGATCTCCACGAAAGAAATGAATGAAAAAATAAAGTAGTGGAGGCATCAGGAGGTTTAAACTATTGAGGAGGCAGAGCTTTAAATTCAGTAAAAATGACGAGGGAGATGCAGGGCCAATTTGGGATTCCTCCAAGTAATGATTCCATTCACAATTAAAAACGAAATAGACAGCAGAGCAAAGCAAAAATATGAAAATTAAATTGAAATTGATGCATACATACCATAATGAAAGTGAGCCCAAAAAATCATTGATCTCCGTTTTTCTTCTTGCCTCCAATTTGTGAAAAGCTTAACTTTCGTTTTTCTTGCCTCCAATCTTTAGCATCCTCCTCCTCCTTTATCCACACAAACAGACATGTAATCAAACTCGACCCAGACTTAAACTACAGACGGACAGACTGACCGACCCATCCCCATATTCAGACCCAAACCACAGACCGACAGACCCAGACTCAGACAAAGACAACCAAGCACACAAAAATGCCACTTTGAACGATAGAGGAGGAGGAGGAAAATGCTGAAAAATGATATGAATATATATATATATATATATATATAGATTCATTCCCCATCTTCCTTCAACGACTATATATTTGCCGCGCCTACCTCCTCTGGAATTAGTGGCAGGAATTTTTGCTAAAGAAAATAACAACTTACTATAAAATAAAATAACAAGCCTGTCAAGTGCAGAGGAGTTCGGTAGTTTTTATGATTTTTTTGCACACGTCTTACTAGTGACATGTGTCATTATCAAAATGAATTGGTTGACGAAAAAGCAACTGTATTAATTCAAAACAGAAGGCCTATCGGCCTAATTATTAAGTAGAGGTATAAGGTAAAGTTAATAGTAAATGAAATGAGATAAATAACCAGATTGATTTGTAATTTAAGAATTGTTTAAGATTTTTTTTTTTAATTTATGTGCTGATGAAGAAAATGGTAGAGAATGATTGGTTATGGAGGAAATAAGAGCTAGTTGTTAGGTATAAGATGTCAAATGCATTAAATATTTGTGATTATAATGAGAGAACATTTGAATAAAAAAAAAAAAACTTTAAAATGTAAAAACAAGTGGTAAATTTTTTGTTTAATATATGAATTATTTTTATAATAATATTTCAAATTTTAAAAATTTAAAACTAGAGAAATTTGACGATAATATTGAAATAAAATTATTATTTTGTTTTTAGCAAAATATATATCTTATATTAATTCAAGGATTTGTTTAACGGCCATCATCTTTTACATCTTCATTGCACTGTAATTCTAAGCTGTTCATTTTATCAGAATTCTTACAACTCTCCATCTTCTTTCTTCCTAGGCATAGACTATACCTGTGTTGACTACTTTTTTTATAAAAAATACCGAAAAAAAACTTTAAAAAACAACACATAGGTAAAATTTACATAAATAAAAACTAAAAGAAAATTAAACTTAAAATGTGCCCATGACCAATTTTCTATATGAAATCCGCTGTCTTATTGTTATTTCACTTCCTAAAATCAAAACTACATGCCAGCTATGCATTATGGGATGTGACAAAAATGGTGAGTTTCTCCTTAATTTTAATAAACCCTATTCCAGCAATGCTCTGAGATTGGCCAAGAAGTTGGCTTGTTGATTGTCCATACTCCTTACATGATAAAAATGCACAATTTCAAAACATGAGAGAATACTATGAATCGGAAGTTGGATGGAAGAATGAAAGGAGTGTTGATAAACTGAAGCTCTCTGATATCGTTGAATGACTACCTTTTTGATAGCGTTGAATGGCTAAAATAAAGTCGCCAAACACATCGAGTTTAGGAATGTTTTCTTTCCCGAATATTTTAAACCCTTGCAATAGAGCCTAGTGCTCTACTTGATTATTGGTTACAGTCCCTAGGTCTCAAGAACATGATTCTTTAATTTGCTCATCGGAGTTGAGAATTACCCTCCGCGGGTGGACGATTACCCTCCAGCTGCTAGTGCCCCTAAAAGTTAAACCAATATTATTATATAATTTTTTAAATAAAAAATAAAACTATCTATAAAATCTAGTTTTAATTAAAAAAAAAAAAAAAAAAAAATATCATTTCTACAAACTTAAATCTTGAATACTCTCCAATATTTATTTTGCAGCCACTATAATTTCGTTAATTTTTAATTAATAATATCTAGAATCATTCCTTCGAATAATAAAATATAACACAACTAACATATTATTTCTATAAATTTATTTATGAAAATTGTATTTTTTATTATTTTAATTACGAATCATTTTTTTAACTTGTAACGATGTAAAGTTAATTAAAAAACCACATTGTAAAATTTCGAATAATAAGATATAACACAACTAACATATTATTTCTATATATTTATTTGTGAAAATTCTATTTTTTATTATTTTAATTACGAATCATTTTTTAACTTGTAATGATGTAAAGTTAATGAAAACACCACATTGCAAAATTTCTTTTTGACATAAAACCATAAAAATTAACATAACATAAGATTAATATTAATATTATTTTCCGATCTATAAGATAATATGGTACCATGAAGTAAATGATATTTCTTAGTTCAAATCTTTCTTCTGTTTCAACCCCTGAATATTCTTTTCATTTACAGAGAGAAAAAAATTCACATATTATTATATTGGTATGCCTTATGATATCTCCGACAAAACTCTTTGTAACAAGTGAATATAATATTAAAAAATTCAACACTTCTCTGCATGTGCTGTTGCTTGCGTGCTAGTATATTTTATTAAGAAATATTCTGAAATTTCATATTAAATGATAATGCTTCATTCCTTGGGAGAAATATATTAGTGCGGAAAAAGTTAATTATGAAACTTGTGACCAACCAACGTAAGAGTGTCTATGTGTTTTTTTTTTTTGGGGGGAATGTTAACCCAAATTTGACGTACGAAATTTCACAATTTTTAAGTCGGTATATATGTAAATGTGTAAGATTGAAATTGTAGGAAATGTCTGGTGCAATCATTTGCACCAAAATTTAATCTAAATCACATATTGCTATTAAAGAATTTAAATAAGTAATCCAACGTGCTTACATTATTATTCAGTTTAGTTAAATAATTTATTGTTATTATTATTATTATTAATATTATTTTAGTAATGGGAAAGGAAGAAATCGGATAATTAAACTCTAATTATATGTTAATTTTTATTTGTAAATTTGTATTTATAAGAAGAATTAGCAATTAAAGTTTTTTTCATATACATCTTTTTAGAATTGAGTGCTTATTGTACATATTAATCTATATAGAATTATGCTATAACATTTGATTTTATAAAAACAAGTATAAGATGCCATATAAATTGGAATTATGGAGAATTAATCCCATTTTTTATAAATAAAATAAAATTGATTTAGTTGATTGACCAACGACTTTGCAATATTCTATCACATCATACTGGACAACATATCACATAGTACTATATAATGGAGTTTGGAATGGTGACAATGTGCACAAAAGAACACTAGAGTGGTAATCTATTGGATAAACAAAAAGTTCACTGACACTTTGGGAAACTCTAATTGGGGTGGCCTGCAAGCGGTGCAACAATTTCTTGATCTTCACAAAACATTATAGGTTCAAAGCACTGAAGGAGATTATATTCATCTTTCATTTTATTCGGAGATGAACATTTTACCTTGTTAAACACCATGTTAAACACACACATGGTGTATGAGAAAGCTAAACACACACAACAAGATACTCAACACACAACGAAGGATAAGCGTGCAGCTCTCTTATTTTTCCATTATACATGATGTAAATTTATAATACAATGGTGTGACTCTTGGATTCCAAGGTCACTTAGACTCCATTGTGACTTTTCGCATTCCACACCTACCCATGGAAGATTAGGTGTTCCAACATCCCCCCCCCCTTAATCCAAAGGGGTATGTGTGAGTGCAAGAAGAGAGTTGTAATACAAATCTCCAAATTATGCATGGTAACACTTGGGCTGAATCAACTCTCTGAAATGTTGGAAAAAAGAGGTGGTTTAAGGATGACCACCAACACTGGAACGCAATACTTGTTGCATTTCCCGGAACTCTTCCAAAACTGGCAAGAAGTTGAAAGCTTCTGCTAGAGGAATTGTCCCTCATATAAAAGGGAGACCTTCAACCTAAAAGAAGGGAGGTCTACTACCTGTGATGGTTTTCAGATTACCAACAACACTGGAATGCTTGAAGCATTTTCTGGAACTCAACCAAAGCAGGCAAGAAGCTGAAGGCTTCTGCTAGAGGAAGTGTCCCTCATATATGAAAGGGAGACCTTCAACCTAAAAGAAGGGAGGTCTACTACCTATGATGGTTTAAGGTTGTCCACGAACCAAAGATGATGGTTTAAGGCTGTCCACCAACCAAATGCATGCTCATGGGCATCCGTGTCTCTGGCTACAACTCTGAATCTGGAATGACGAATTGTGGCTCAGGCTCGCTTGAACTGCTGTGTCTCTGGCTACAACTCTGAACATGGAATGAGAGATTGTGGTCAAGCTCGCTTGATGTGACATCAAAGCTTGTACATGACCAACATTTTCCCCCGTGTCAGAGACAAGGTGAGATGATGGCGAAAACTCAACTTCAAGTTTGCTCAATATCTGAGAACAAGTTCTGACATGTGCTTTAAACATCTTCTTGGCTGCTAATGCCCATTTTTAAGAAGCGATCCATCCAAGATGAATCTTTTTTCTTGCAGGAGGCTTGTGTCTGAAGCATCTGTCTGAAGAATGGGTGTGCCGACCACATTGCTTGCATGGATGAAGATCAAAACAGTGTTCTTTCATATGGCCAACTCGATTACAGTGTTGGCATTTTACAATCTGCTGTTGTGTAAGCGGAATAGGATCTGAAGCAACTGCAGGTGAACTGTCATAAAGGAATCCGGCACTCTGAAATATGATGGGCTTGGTGTAGTCTGGAATATGAAAGGACACATCCTTGTCATATCCAAGACTAGTTATGTGCTTGTTGTGGACAAGCTCTTCCCAAGGTCTGATGATGGGCTTGAGAAGTGCAGGCTGAGTGGCTGCATCTGCATGTAAACCTGCTCTAGTACAAGGAACTAAATGAGGATCAACTGCAACTTTATTGACATGCTGCTGATGGGAGTCTTTCTCAATCTTCTAAATGGAAACAGGTTCAGAATGGTGACTCTTTTGCTGAAGTTCATCTTGTTGAAGTTGAGATTCCAACTGCAAAAATTCAATCTTTTCATGTACATCTAGCAAACAAATTTGAATGTTAGAAAGAGCATCCTTGCTCATTTTTATCATGTCATCAACATTGGAATGAATGAGGTTATTCAACAACTCTATTGCCTCATTGATTTTAGCCATTTTCAACAACTTAGGCTCAAAAAATGAAAGGGTGTTGGCTTCAACCAAAAATGCACCCCTTTACAATGTGATTCAACTTAATTTCAAGAAATACAAATGGCTCAAGAGAACTTCCAACTATGGAATTCTCAAAGTACAAAAATCTACTCCTCAAATGATGGAGGACAATCAAAAAAAATTTCAACAACTCAAATACTGATTGCAGCTATGAATGAGCAATATCCGCTCACAATACAATGTTAATACAACACAATATTTCTGCAAAAAAGTGCAGCAAAAACTGTTGTGCAAAAAGCCTTTAAGGTAGCTAAATTTTCTTCAAAAGAGTTGTTTTCAAAATGAGGACCAATCTTCACATGTAAATCTCTTGCAGAGAATCACCCTTATATCAATGCCACAAATGTAAACTTCACTTTTATCTATGTAGTCAGTCCATCTGCTCCTCATATGCCATTTCTGCTGTTTACTTTTTCTCTTCCTCTCTCTGCTATTTTTTTTTCATTTTTTTTTTAATTGAAAATAATTAAATTAAAAAAACTTGAAATTTAAAAATTGGGAAGAAGGGGAATTAATTTAAAAGGAAGAGGGATTAATTTAAAAGGAGGTGGGGGGGTTTAACTGTAATAAAATTGAAATTTAAAAAATTAAATGAAAGGGCGTGGTTAGGGGAAGAGAGGGAGATGTGAGGGGGTGGCTGCTGGGAAGAGGCCGAGGGAGCTCGTATTGTATGTAGGGTGTGGAGCGATAAGGGGCGAGGGGGAATATGTTGTAGAGCATACGTCGTAAGGGGGGATGGGTAGTGGGGAGTGCTGTTGTAAGCGGGAATGGGGATGGATAAGAGCAGAGCCCGAGTGGTAGGCCATAAGGAGAGTGGCAGGGAGCGTAGGTGGTAGGGGTAGCAGCTGTGAGTGTTTTTTGGATAGGCCGAGGGGTATTGCTGGGCGGGTAGAGCAGTGTGAAAGGGTAGCGTAAGTGGGGAAGGCCGAGAGGGGACGGCGTTTGGGTGAGGGGTTCGAGTGATGGGGAGACACTCTGTGCGTAGGGGGTGAGTGGAGGGGGTGCGTAGGAGCGGGGATGGGTTAGTGTGTGAAGCAGAGTAATGTAGCATAGGTTAGGGAAAGGGAATGGAGAGCTATGGGTGGGCGCTGTAGGCGGGGTGGGAGGGATAGGTGTTGTAGGTGGAGTGTGGGGACTGCTGTTTGGAGCGGGTAGAAACACAGGAGTATAAGGGGGTATGGAGCTGTAGTGTGAGGGGGGCTGAGATGCCTGGTGTGATTCAGGAATTTTTTAATCAGGAAATTACAGCAGAGTAGAGCAGAAAATGTAGATTTTCTTCTAGTAGCAGAGGAGTAAAACTGAGACTCGAGACTTTAAAACAGCAGCAGATTTTTTCTAAATACACAACAAAATAATTTGCTGAAACTTGTAGACTTTGGGCAAAAATTAATTTTTCCAGCAGCAAATATTTTAAAAATGCAGAATTTTCACCAAAAACCCAGAAAAATCTTCAGAAGCCCTCTTTAAACTATTTTCCAGCAGCTCTTTAAAATGCATAAATTTAAAAGTGGGCAGCAGAAATTGCATGGAAATTCAGAATGAAAACCTACAAAAATCTCTGAGTGTTGCAGAATGCACAGTGCTACTCTTCTTCAAAACCAATGCCTGAATTCTACCAAGGATTTTGAATGCGGAAAAATGACTGCTACAACAATCTCTGAGTGCTGCAAAAAATGCCAAGAATTTTTACAGATATGCATAGGGCGTAAACACAAATGGCTCACTCAAGCTTGAGCTGGTTATGAACGTATCAGCTCTGATACAATGTTAAACACACACATGGTGTATGAGAAATATAAACACACACAACAAGATACTCAACACACAACGAATGATAAGCGTGCAGCTCTCTTATTTTTCCATTATACATGATGTACATTTATAGTACAATGATGTGACTCTTGGATTCCAAGGTCACTTGGACTCCATTGTGACTTTTCGCATTCCACACCTACCCATGTAGGATTATGTGTTCCAACATCCCTCACCATCCAAATAATCTATTGAAAATATTAGCGTCTATCATTACATTTGACAAGCACTTTCTGTTAAAAGTCAAAGACAAAGACTTATCTTCATGCATCTCACTTCAAACAACTAGTTATTCTTTATCAACATCATTAGATTTTTTTTGTTGCTCCAATGACTTTTAAGTAGAAACCTTTCTATATAATCGACATAAAATAATATCCATCTTTTTCTGCACATGGAAACTTACATTCCTTTAATAAAATCACTCAGACAAATAACTCTTTATTTTAACCCACCTTGGATTGATTAAATTGTCTTTTATATTAAACAAGATTTAAGGGTGAATTGGAAAGTAATTTATTTTCATATATCAATGGTTATTGGTTAGTAAGTTGCATTAATATATAGATGTTTGTTAAATTGAACATTACGCTGAAAAAAATTATGTTTAATCATTTATCTTGCAATAAATTTAATTTACCATGAAAACAAAAGAATAAAAAGCAATAGCAAAAATGATTACCTTGAATGTTCACAAGATTATTATGGTTTTCTGGATATTAAATAAATCTTCACCCGCAAACCCTACACTGCATGAACTGGGAAAACAATTTTTACATGCGTGAGATCTTAAAAAAAAATTGTCACATGCCCTTCTCGTCTCGTAACCATATCCAATGCATGAACAAGACATCCAACTTTCAATTCTTTCCTAAAAACCTCTTTATTATTTCACCATGCACAAAAATGAAAAGCAGGGCTAGAGATGCATGCTATTGGTGTAACATATAACATTTGGAGACTCAAAAAGCACTTATTCCCATGCAATGAGGTATATTATTATGACAGCTGGTAGGAAGTGCAGGTTTCTCTCTTTTCGCAGTCGTGTAGTAACAAATTAAATGTGGTGAGAAAATTTATGCATAATCAACACTGTTAGACGGAAAATATTATTTGGAGGTATCAAAATAGTATATGATGGAATAAAATAATTCCAACTGTTATTACACATCATTGCAGAAAATTAGGGAGTAGCTATCCATATGATTTTCCTTTCTAAAAAATCCTTATTATTAACCTGGTTACATTTAAAATTTATGTATATTCAAGGTATTTATACAACATAAATACTTTTTATACCAAAAAAAAAATTGATGCTACATTGATTAAGTGTTCTTCCCCACAATAACTTTCAAAATACAATGTACTATACTATTCATGCAAGAGAATGGTGTCATAAGAAACCTTTTTATAGGTCGTTAAGAAAAATACTGATAATATCTTTTCTACTTAGTGTAATAGACTTTTTCTCTCTTTTTTTAAGTTATAAATATAGTTTAATTGTCACTTTAGTTTTATTTTAATTAATTTTAATTTCAGTTTATTTTTGTTACTTTAATTATCATAATAATTTAGTTTAATTTAATTTTATAGTTTTATTTTTGTTGTTAATTAATATACTTTTATATTATTATAGTTTAGTTTATAGTTTAATTTGAATGATTTATTTTATTTTGTTGTATTAATAATTTTATTCTAATTTACTTCATATGATTATAATTTAGATTTTTAGTTGTTTTAATTTAGTTTTAAATGTGATTTAGCTATTATTTTAGTTTTATATTAATTAGTTAAATTTCTAATTTACTTTTCTTACTTCAAATTTTATAATAATTTAGTTTATTTTAACTTCATAATTTTATTTTGATTATTAGTTAATATACTTTTACATTATTACTTTTTCGTTTGTAGTTTAATTTGAATTAATTTTTTTTATATCTGATTTTTTATTTTGGTTGTATTATTAATTTCATTTAGTTTTAGGTAATATTATTATAATTTACTTAAATATATTTTTAGTTTTGGTTTTATTTTGATTGTATATTTCTCTAACTATATATATTTTTTCAAGTTTTTCATTTTAAAGAAAATTGCACCTAAAAATATTTGGTCTTTTTCAGCACTTGTTAGATCTATGATTAAGATGGATTGATAATGGTGATTACAAAACACCTTTGAGACTAATTCTCCTACAATTTTACTTTAATTATAAACAATTATTAAATGAATGATAGAGAATTAGCCTTTATAAAATATGATGAAATATGCATACTCTTATTCACAAATTAAAGATAAAGATTTACTTCCAAATTAATTATGATCTTTTAATTATTTATATCAAATTGATACATTAATAAAATATTATATCAACACATATTTAGATATTGTATTAATGAAGCATAATACTTATTCACAATATTTAAAAAAAAACTACTTATAAATTAAAAATATCCATAATAAAAATAAAAAGCAATCTCCATACCTAAAATAAGTGTTATGTAACTAACGTTAACCCTGAATGGTATACTGACCTTATCATTCGTTGCAAGTGGAAGACATTTCCACACAAAGGCCATGTGATTAAAAGGTATTAACCCTTCGGTCAAGGAATTGTTACCTTCACGCTGAATGGTATCTTGACCTTATCAATCCCCACGTTTAGAAAAACCAGTGTCAGTTACTTTATTTTAAAAGAATATAAATGATGTTGGTATCGATTACATAGAAAGTATATCAAAATCAATATTTATCACATAAAAATATATGAAATCGCTATATATATTTTTAAATAAATATTTATTTGATAAAAATATATTAATAATTATTTGCTGTGTTGGAGTTTTGGATTCAAGATGAATAAGTACGTTGTTAAATCAGTTTGGTTATATGTTACAGAGTAAAATCTCATTGTGCTATTCCATCTGGCTAATCTTCAAACAACGTTTATTAACGAGTACAAATGCTTTTCATACATGGTAAATAATTTATTTTTATCTCAAACTTATTTTTAAAATTCAATTAATTAATAAAGAAGTAATGGGTCACTTGAAATTAATGGTGTTTAGATGAAAAGTATGAGGTTAGTAGAAGTTTATTATTCTCAATATTGTCTATGTTTTCATTATTGAAATTTTATTTTAAATATTTATGTAATAATAATTATAATATTTTAAAAATTATTTTATGATGTTTTTTTTTCTTATATTAATTTTTTTAATTTAAATTTAATAATATATTTTAAGGTTGACTTTAATTTTGTATAGAAGTATGGTTGAATAATAAGAGTTTATGATGATAAAAAAATGAAAATTTTATCTGAATTTAACAATTAATGGATAAGAGCATATGTTTCCTTTTTAAAAAGTCATAGATACAAAAAAAAATAGAGGAATCCTCAGCGCTTTTAGATTATTTATCTTGTTCTTCTATGTTAAGTAAGTAATCAAAACCATAGTCTCTATTAGGGAATGAATTACTCATATAATGAGGATTGTTTTGACTATATTTAAAAAAATAAAAAAATTCGTTCTCACTTTTACACTATTTTCTTGTTTTAAGTAACTAATAAAAATCATACTTTCAGTTAGGCCATGAATAACTTCTATGATAAGCATAGTATATAGTGTATCATTTCGATTTCTAAATTGAGATTAACACCTATATTATAATTAATTTCCTTAAAAAAATCCATAAGATGTGGTAAACATACCAATAAAATTCTTATATAACCTTACTGTAATTTACTTCCATATTAAAAAAAAATTTAAAACCTTAAATTTAAAATTTAATTTTATATGATATGTAATGCCAACAAAATAACTTGATATGGGTTTTCTTATCCTTCAAAATCAACATAAAAATAATAACCAAAATAATAATCTAGTGCATAATAGAATGTTATCTAATGTTATCTTATAAATCTAGCTATAAATGTAGTTCTTTTTCAAATTATTTTTAGCTATGCAATACAATAATTTCATGAAGGATTAAGTTTGAAATTATTGATTAAAGAAATAACTTAATTATTTCTCTTTTAAAAATTAAAGTATTTTACCAAAAATATGTTACTTTCATTTCTTTTTGAAAAATTAAAGTATTCTACCAAGAATATATTACTTTTATTTCTCATCATATGAATAATCTAAACTATTGTAAAAAAATATATAATCTAAAACTAAATATAGAATTACTACATTAAATAATAGCATATTTCGATAAGGGTTTCCCTTCACAAACTTAATATAAGAAGAATATTTTTTTTTATATAACACTAGTATCCCCTATTACATAAAAATAATAACCACAATAATAATCTAGTCTATAATAGAATGTTATCTAATATTATCTTATAAATCTAGCTAAATGTAGTTTTTTTCAAATTATTTTTAGCTATACAATACAATAATTTTATGAAAGATTAAGTTTGAAATTATTGATTAAAGAAATAACTTAATTATTTCTTTTAAAAAAATTAAAGTATTTTACCAAAAATATATTACTTTCATTTCTTTTTCAAAAATTAAAGTATTCTGGTGTAAAAATATTAAGAATAAATTACTTTCAATTCTCATCATATGAATAATCTAGACTAGGATTGGTTTTTTAGTGATCTTCTTCTTTAAAAACTGAAAACTTCTCTCAGTGGATTATGTCCAATGGAAATGCTGATTTTCCCTCTTAATGGTATCCAACATAGGTGCACAAATACCATTGAAGTTATTTGTAAACTTCCGATAGAAACTTTCCAATCCATGAAAACTTTTTACTTCAAACAAACATTTGGGAGATGGCTAACTAACTATGGCTGCAAAATTTTCTGGATCCATCTTCAAATCAGTCTCAGAAATTACAAAGCCTAGATAAATCAACTCTTTCTTGAAAAAAGAAAATTTTTTCAAATTTATTAACAATTTATTTTGCTGCAAATTTTCGAGCACATACGTGACATGCCAAAAATTTTCTTCCTTCGTCTTGCTGAAAATAAGTATATCATACAGATATACAATCACAAAATTACCAATGAATTCTTTCAACATCTCATTCATCAAATGCATGAGTGTGTTGGGCACATTTCTCAACCCAAAAGGCATGACCAACCATTGATACAAGCCTTCATTAGTCTTGAAAGCTATCTTCCATTCATCACCTTCTCTAATTCTGATCTGGTGATAGCCACTTTTTAGATCTACCTTTGAAAAGTATGATGCTCTAGTCAGATAGTCCATCATATCATCCATCCAAGGTAAAGGAAACTTGTACTTGATATTCATCTTTTTTATCACCCTAAAATTAGTGCACATCCACCATTCACCTCCTTTATTGGGGGCTAAAATTGTGGGAACAGCACAAGGGCTCAAAATCTCCTGAACTAGTCCTTTATCCAAAAATTCTTGTACTTGCTTTCTGATCTCCTCATTGTATTTCAGACTCATCAGGTAAGAAAATTTATTTTCAAAATTGGCTCCTCGAATAAAATCAATATGGTCACTAATGCTCCGCTTTGGTGGTAATTTATCTAGTAGATCATCCACCACAATATCACTAAACTCTTGAAGTATGTACTCTATTTCCCCAGGTAAATCAATGATTTATGTATGCATCAATACTACTCTTGGCCTCCGTGAAATTGCATAATTCACCTCATTATCCTCAATCTATCGCATAAACTTCTTCTCACCTATGAGCAATGTTTTTTACCACTAGTTTCTGCAGTCTCTTCTTATTTCATGGGAACTAGCGTATGCTTCATCCCATCCTTCATAAAAATGTAACAATTCTTTTCCCCCTCATGGACGGACTTTTTTGTCATATTTCCATGGTCTACCCCCACAAAATATGGCACATGTCCATAGGCATGATATTTTAAGTCACCTTGTCCTTGTACTTGCCAATGTGAAACTCCAACTCGCACTACTCATCAACCAACAGTTGGTGTCCTTTCTGCAACCATGACAGCTTATAGCGAGTCAGGTGCTTCGACTTCTTCAAACCCAATTTTTCCACCATCTCAGTGGTTACGAGGTTATCAGTACTCCCACTATATATAATCAATTTGAAGAATTTTCCATGTGACTTACACGTAGTCTAGAACAATGCTTTCCTTTGTGTCAGGTCATCCACCTATTTAGCTAGTTTTAGTAAAAACTTGTTCAACACTAAGGCCTCTCCTGTTTCAGGCACATTCTCCACCTCTTGTGGCGCTGCCTCTACTTCATCAGGTTGAGCAACATATGCTCCCCTCTATCTGTAATATCCCATTTCGGGGATATCTCTAAAACACGGCAAAATCCAACCAGAGATTGACTGGGAGGGCATTTACCGGATATGTCACCTCTAAAAGAGGACGAGATCCAAAGGCTACCTGGCCCTTTCCAGACTCTGTCTATGAGTGAAAGATAAACACACCAAGTGGTATAGAACTAGAGTGCTAAAAAACAATAATAATGCAGCAGACATATAATAGAAAGAGAATACAACAACTATGACAACTCATCCAGAAAACATAGAGAGGAAATGCTGAGCCATTTTATTAATATGAAAAATGTAATGGAGTAAAACAAACTAATATTGCGCAAGGCAAGTGAGAAAACACTCTCAGAGAATACCGGAAATGACTGCTCTAGGAACCGCGTCCTAGCTGCTGGAAACTGCCGTGTAGCTACTACTGCTGGAATGGACTGAAGACTAGGGGCTGATCCCCTTACCAGAATAAGCTGAAAATCGGGAAGCCACCTCTCCTCGACAACCCGGACAAGATCCAGAAACCATTCCAAGAATGGCCAACCCCAGAAATCACCAGAAACAGCCTCCCTAGTGAATAACGCTAGCCTCCAAGGCACTGCATAGTGGCTAGATAGAAGTAGCTGAAATATTTCCACAAACTCTGCCAAAAACCTCCATTGGGAAAAGGCTGACCCTCTGCTCAAAATCTCGGCTAAATCATCTGCAGAAACCCCAATCTGAAGCTCCTCCACAATGGACTGCATCCTCTCTCCCAGTGACTACACAGTCTCTATAAGCTCCAGCTCTCCAACAAACCCAAACAATGAAAGGACTCACAAAAAGCTGAAAAACCAACCTTGCCCGAGCAGGCACTCGAAGTCCCCCGGGGCTAAGGGCGAGATCTTTGACCGAAGACACTCAATGCACTAAACAGTGTTGTAGACAGGCTAAACAGCTAGCGTGCTCAAGAAGACAAAATTCTCACTCCAAAATCATCAACTCAAGAATGATCCAAATGAGGAGGCTCCTCCATCTTTTATAACATTGGTTTACCTCCAAAACCCAACGTAGCCTCTCTCTCCTCCACATACTCATCCTTATATACACAAAAGCTTCTAGAGTGTACGTAGGCCCCCCTCCTCTACGAGGTGTTTGGCCCCCTTGACTCCCCTTAAGTCACAACGTTGTGCTACTAGGTGGATGTATTATTTTACTTAAGTGAGTTGGACCCTCTTTACTCACTTTTTATCTATTTACAAACCATAGATGGAAAAACTATACAAAATCGAATATTCCAATTAGTTGTCGCTAATTAGGAATATTACAGTCTCCCCCGGCAAGATGTTGCTTTTCCTCAAGCAACTGAAGCGATGGATGCTACAAAATCTTCTCGCTCTCCCAAGTGGCATCCTCATCCAGAAACTTCTTCCACCTCACCAAGAATTCTCGGACCGTCCTGCTCCATAACCACCTCTCCCTGGTATCAATAACGACCTTCGATTGCAACACCAAGTGCCCCTCATCATTTGTAGGTGGTAGCTCCTCTATCACTTTCACTTGTTGTCCCAGCGCCTTCTTTAGGCATGATACATGGAAAATGTTATGGATCTTGTTGCCTTGGGGTAGCTCCAACCCATATGCAACCTGCCCAATCCTGCGTATCACCTTTTATGGCCCGTAAAAGCGAGGCTTGAGCTTCTCATCTCTCTTTTGCTTCAGCGATGACTGTCGGTATGGCTGTAAGCGTAGGTAGACCAAGTCCCATACCTCAAACTGTCACTCCACCCGACCTTTGTCGGCATACAGCTTCTGCTAGTTTTGTGCTGTAGCCATATTGTCCTTGAGAGCTCGAAGGATGTCCTGACTCTCTTGGATCCACGTCTTGGCTCTAGGAGCCTTACTCGCACCGAACATCACATCAGCAAATGATAAAGGATGGTACCCATACAAAGAATAAAATGGTGACATACCAATAGACATGTGATGTGTCGAGTTGTAGCAGTACTCCCTCAAATGCAACCATCTCAGCCATGCTCGCTGCTACCCATTGACATAGTTACGCAAGTAGCCCTCCAGCCACTTGTTAACTATCTCCGTCTGTCCATCTGTCTATGGGTGGTAACTAGTACTCGGTGTCAACTCCGTCCCCACTAGCCGACAAAGCTCCTGCCAATATCCACCCATGAAGCGGTTGTCCCTGTCACTGATGATGGTCTTAGGAAGACCATGCAACCTGAAAATCTCTAGGAAGAACAGCTCGACCACCGGTGCTGTTGTGTAATGCGCGGATATGGCGAAAAAGTGTGCATACTTTTTCAGTCGATCAATGACGACAAAGATACAATCCTTGCCCTGCACCATGGGCAACCCTGTGATGAAATCCATCGATATGCTCTCCCATTTCCCCTCCGGAACGGAAAGAGGCTACAACAACCCTGTGAGATGGCCCATCTCCCCCTTGTTCCTCTAAGAAACATCGAACTCCGTGATGTGCTGGAGTACGTCCTCCTTGAGGCCCGTCCATGAGAACCTCTCTCTAATGGCCCTGTAGGTTTTGGTAAACCCCTAATGGCCTACCAATGGAGAATCATGTGATGCCTGGAGTATCTTCTTCTTAAGCTGAGATCCCTCAGTCAAGAAGATCCTGTCCCTGTAATAGATGATCTCATCGACCACTCTGTACCGATCATCTGCCACTTGTCCATCCAACACCTCACATGCAAACCTATCCTTGGAGTACTTAACTAAAAGTCGAGCCCTCCAATATATATCCAAGCTCATAAGAGATAACATGGCTGGTCTATGTGAAAGGGCATCTGTCACCACGTTATTCATACCCTTGACATACTCAATGTCAAAGTCATATGCTTGGATCTTACTAATCCACTTCTGCTACCTCTCCTGTAGCTTCTTCTGCTCCAAAAATAACCTGAGGCTGTTCTAGTTAGTCCTCACCCTAAATCTGTTCCTTACCAGATACTGCCAAAATTTGGCCAAGGCATGCATGATGGCCAACATCTCCTTGTCGTATATAGAATAAAACCTCTCATGTGGAAGGAGCTTCTAGCTATCAAAATCTATAGGGTGTCCCCCCTGCATCAATAATGCATCGATCCCCTCTCCTAATGCATCACACTCGAAGACAAATGGCTGCGTAAAATCCAGCAACGCAAGCAATGGGCAGCTACTCATCACCTCCTTGAGCTTATCAAAGGCTTGTTGCACTGTATCTATCCAACTGAATGCCCCTTTCTTCGTCAAATTTGTAAGGGGTGCAGCAAGCTTTGAGAACCCTCTGATGAACTTCCTATAATAAGTGCATATCCCAATGAACCCTCGGAGTTCTGTCATGTTCTTCGGCTCCGACCAATCTCTGATGGCTCCAATATTCTCCTCGTGGACCCTCACTCCGTCCACTCTAATGATGTGACCCAAATACAGCATCTCTGTCATTCCAAAATCACACTTGGAGAGCTTAGCATAGAACTGTTGCTCTTCCAAGATGCGTAGCACTGCCTCTATATGCTGGAGATGCTCCTCCCAAGTCCTGCTATATATGAGTATGTCATCAAAGAAAACCAATACAAACTTCCTCAAATGACTGCGAAAGGTATGGTTCATGCAAGACTGAAAGGTGGTTGGTGCATTGGTCAGCCCAAAAGGCATAACCAAAAACTCAAAGTGCCCATAATGACAACTGAAAGCAGTCTTGGGAATGTCCTGTTCCCTCACGCGAATCTAATGATACCCTGATCTCAAATCAATCTTTGAGAAGAACTTAGCTCCTCTCAGCTCATCCATCAGCTCATCGATCTTAGGTATAGGGTACTTGTTCTTCAAATTCTTCTTGTTTAGGGCCCTGTAGTCAATACACATCCTCAAGGTGCCATCCTTCTTCTTCACCAGCACTGTAGAAGAAGCAAACAAACTCATGCTCAGTCTGATGTGTCCAAGAGCCAAAAACTCCTGGATGGCCCACTCAATCTCATCCCGATAGGCTTTGGGATGCCTATAGGGTGTAGTGATCACTGCCTGGATACCCTGCTCAAGCTTGATGGTATGCTTAAACCCTATATCTGGTGGCCGACCTGGTGGTATATCCCCAAATACTACCTCATTCCTGTCAAGGATGGCCTATATCTCTGGATGAACTGTTCGACTAGTGGTCTCTGCCTCTGATGCCCGCAACTCAACCGCCCACTCTATGTCTCCTTGTCGGAAGTCTGCCTCCATCCAGTGTGCCGAAACTATCTGAGGTGGGTAAGTATGCATCCCACGGATCTTCTCATGCTTCCCAGTCTTCTTGTCATCCCACTCCATCTCTAAGGCCTCCCAATCCGTGGTGACCTTCCCCAGAGTAATCATCCACTGAACACCCAGTACCACATTGGTATCTGGTATGTTGACCACGAAAAAGTGATCAGTCACAGCGTAAATACCCATCGTCACTGCTAACTCTGGAACATACCGGGCACATTGCATCGTCTGGGCTCTTGGGACCAAGACTAAAAACCCGTCAAAACTCTCGGTCGGTATACCCCTCCACTCAACCATCTATGCATCAATGAAGTTGTGGGTTGCCCCACTATCAACCAAGACCGATACTCGCTGGCCACGTACTGTCCCACATACGCGTAGTGTCAAATACTTAGGAACTCCTCAGAAAGCTGCAAGGGCCCCTCCTATTGGTGCAAAACCTGCACCTCTTGTCCCTGGAGGTGGAGGCGGCAACTGATCCTGGGCCGTCTGACTATCTCCTGCTTCCTCATCATCCTCCTCATCCTCTTCCCCGCAATAATGAGAGAAGACCTCAATGAAGTGTGCTTTTCCAGCAACACACCTATGCCCTGGTGCCCACGACTCCTAACAAGTGAAGCACAATTGATTCTTCCTCAACTCCCTCCTAGCCTCATCATCTACCTGTGCCCATTCTGGATTCCCTTTTCGAGGAGGAACCCTCACATCCTTCCCCTTGGGTTGGAAACCCTGTCTCTGGGAGTAAGGTGTCCGCGTCCTAGGCAATGCATCCTGCAAATCCCTAGTCCTACTGATAGCATTCTGGAGTGTAGCTGGTCTAGTAGATCTGACTAGACCTCGAAGTGGCTCCGCCAATCCCTCCACAAACATATAGATCATCCGTGTTGCGGATAGATATGGCAGCATCACCAAAACCCTCAATAAATCTTCAATGTATGTCTCTAGGCTCCCTGTATGTTTGAGCTTCGTCAGCTCAACAAAATGCTGTTCTGGATCCCTCCGGTCAAAATTCTCTATCAATCTCCTGGTAAACTCGGCATATGTCGTCACTATGGAATGCTCGAGTGTCACCATCCTATGGAACTACCAGTCCTAGGCCTCACCATCCAAGTGTAATGTTGCCACCTTGATGGCCTCTGTCTCTGACATCTGGTTAAGCGGGAAATAGATATCTAGTTTCTCCATCCAAGAATTTGCCGAACTGTTTGATGATCCATGAAATGTAGGCAAATGAAATCTACTAGAGGAACGGTGGGAATCTCCATCATGGTAATGCCGGTGCCCTCTATGATGGTCACAGGGTCTACTATCCCACTGGAGTTGCACAAAATCTCTGAATGTGAGAGCATCCCTGAACTCCTACTCGTAGGACTGATACTCTGCAAAATACTCATCTAAGTGTCCAGGCTCTACCTCCTGTTGGGCTCCTACCCCTATATATGCTCCCAAGAATGTGGGCATGGTAGAGCAGGTAGGTGCACGTGAAACCATCGGCTGAGGAGTATCACGCTGAGCAACACCTTGCTTCAGCAAATGGTTGGATGTACCTGATCCCTCTCCGACTTGGAAAACCCTTGGAGTCTCACGCTGCCTAGCCTCCACAGCTGTGAACCTCTGTCCCATCACCTCAATCTGTCGAGCTAAATCCTGCACCGACTTGAGGAGTGCCTCTCCAAACTGTTTTGCCTCTGTATCATCTGCCATCGGCTCTTTCTGCCTCAAATCTACTACAAGCTCCACCTGCTCTGTGTCCATCACAGGTTCTCTCTCCTGATCTGCGTCCTCTATCTGGGCACAGTCTCCCTCTTCCTAGGTGGTCTCCAACCTACGCTCATGGTCTCTATACTTCCTGCCTATGTATGGTCTCTTTCCCGATGTCATAGACCATAGGTTGAGTAAGAACTATGCTCTGATACCACTATAATATCCTATTTCAAGGATATCTCTAAAACACAGCAAAATCCAACCAAGGATGGACTTGGAGGGCATTTACCGGATATGTCGCCTCTAAAAGAGGACAAGATCCAGAGGCTACCTAGCCCTTTCCAGAATCTGTCTAGGAGTGAAAGATAAACACACCAAGTGGTATAGAACTAGTGTGCTCCAAAACAATGATAATGCACCAGACATATAATATAAAGAGAATATGGCAACTACGAAAGATCATCCAGAAAACATAGAGAGGAAATGCTGAGCCATTTTATTAATATGAGAAATGTAATGAAGTACAATAGGCTAATATTGTGCAAGGCAAGTGAGAAAACACTCTCAGAGAATACCGGAAATGGCTGCTTTAGGAACTGTGTCCTAGCTGCTAGAAACTACCATGTAGCTGCTACTACTGGAATGGACTGAAGACTAGGGGCTGATCCCCTTGCTAGAATAGGCTGAAAATCGGAAAACCACCTCTCCTCGACAACCCCAACAAGATCCAAAAACCATTCCAAGAATGGCTAACCCCATAAATCACCAGAAACTACCTCCCCCGTGAATTACGCTAGCCTCCAAGGCACTGTGCAATGGCTAGATACAAACAGCTGAAATACTGCCACAAACTCCGCCAAAACCCTTCGTTGGGAAAAGGCTGACCCTCTGATCAAAATCCCAGATAAATCACCTGCAGAAACACCAATCCGAAGCTCCTCCACAATGGATTGCATCCTCTCTCCTAGTGACTGTGCAATCTCTATAAGCTCCAACTCCGCAACAAACCCAAACAATGAAACGACTCACAAAAAGTTGAAAAACCAACCTTGCTCGAGCAGGCACTCTAAGTCCCCTGGGGCTAAGGGCGAGATCTTCGACTGGAGACACTCAATGCTCTAAAAAGTGCTGTAGACAGGCTAAATAGCCAACATGCTCAAGAAGACAAAAGTCTCACTCCAAAATCATCAACTCAAGAATGATCCAAATGAAGAGGTTCCTCCATCTTTTATAACATTGGTTTCCCTCCAAAACCCAACGTAGCCTCTCTCTCCTCCACATACTTATCCTTATCTGCGTAGAAGCTTCTAGAGTGTACATAGGCCCCCCTCCTCTATGTTTTGTTTGGCTCCCTTGACTCCCCTTCAGTCACAACGTTGTGCTACTGGGTGGATGTCTTATTTTACTTAAGTGAGTTAGACCCTCTTTACTCACTTTTTATTTATTTACAAACCATAGACGACAAAACTATACAAAATCGAATATTCCAATTAGCTGTCGCTAATTAGGAATATTACACTATCCAACTGGTTCATTTTCATGACATTAAAAATACTTGTGTCCCAATTTGTGACACTTGTAACACTGGTAAGAATTTCCTCTACCTCTGCCATTACCTCTTCCTTGCTGGTATGGCCTTCCACCTCTGGTGTTACCTTCTCTCTCAGTTTGTCGCAAAGTCTTCGAACTGTTTCCTTCTTCATTACTGTTGGTTGTGATACCTCTCCCAAAGGATTGTCCTCTTCCTCTACCGGATCCACGTCATCTTCTTGCATTCTGCTTCTTGGAAATCTTTTCTTCCACCTTCAAAGCACACTGGTATGCCTCCTCTATATTGTTTTGTGAAAGAATATTGATTTCATCCAATATCTCCATCCGTAGACCATTCACAAATCTGGATGTCTTATAAGGGTTATCTTCAACATACACAACCCTCAAGTTCAATTTATAGAACTCTCCTATGCATTCCTTTACAGTCATTATCCTCTGTCTCAGGTTCTACACTTGACAGTCAATGGAAATTTGGTAATATTTAGGCAGGAACTTGATTTTCATATTTGCAATCATCTTGTCCCCACTCTTGATCAAAGGTTTTTCATTCTTCTCCTTTTTTCTTACACACTGCCCCACCACATTGCGGCGTGTCCTTTCAACTTAGTGACAACAAACCTGATTTTTATTTCCTCACTGATTTCCTCATATTCGAAGTATTTATATAACTCACTTATATAGTTCAACAATTATTCTGTGGATAAAATTCCATGATAATTTTCTGAGCTCTGGTCTTGACTAGCTTCTATCCATCAAAACAGATTTTAGTAATCTGTTTTCTTGTGGCTCATTCTCTAGCTCATCTATTTCTGATTCTGGCTCCTCATATTCACTGTCATCACCATCTTCAGGGTCCCTATGCCTTCCTTCTTCTATTGTTTCCAAATGTGTTGACATCACTCTAATTTATTCGCGTAGTTCTTCATCTGCTACTCCCCTTGCAGCTCTTCCTTGGCCTTTTCTCCCTACTTCAGCTCTTCCTTGACCTCTTATTCCTACTTCCATCTTCACTTAGGAAGAAAAACTTTCTCTGGTACTAATTGATGTAGAATAGTTGCAAAAATAATAGTATTGCATTGTGGACTGAGTTTTTAAAACTCCTCAAAAAATCCGTTTACTTTGCAACATAGCTTAAACCTTGGAAGTTATCAACACACATACGTGTGCAAATCAACGACAGATTTTTATAACATATGCAGAACCAACAATAACCCAAACCAACACATAAACCTGAACAAAATGCGAACACGTGGGAGTTCTTTTAGGAGGGACCCACACAACTCTGACCAATCATCGCCAGTCACACTTCACACAATATACAAGTTAACTCAAAATGTTAATGTCTTTTTACTGTGATTTATGATTTTGTACCACACTGACACATGTCTTCCACTTCGTATCACAGACCTCTTAACTTACCCCATGACGGTCCTTAATGCTAACTGTAGAACTTTGCGATGTGCAATCACCGCTTTCAATCTACATTGTTGGTTCCTGCTGGATCTGATGGTCCACGCAATTCCCTCTCCGTAACACTTTGCATCACAAACCTTTTAACTTACCACACGAACATCCTTAACGCTAACTCCATTATTTTGTGACTTGCGATCATCGCTTTCAATCTCCATCGTTGGCTTCTACAGGATCCAATGGTCTGCGCAAATCCTCCTCCGTGCTAATTCGCATTGCAAGTTAGGACCTTTAACTTGCGAAATCTGAACATTGTTTTCTATTCTCTATGATGTGTGACAATATTGCGGTTGTGACGTGCTTTTATCGCCATTGATCGGTTTTCCTCATCAGACCTACAAGTCCGATTGGGGTGCATACTATGGTCAACATGATATTTCATTCAACAAAGGAATGTGTAGGATAATGCCTCTCCACGCCTGCAAATCTGATTAATTTTCTTGTGGTGTTATTTAAATACAGATATTCAACTTTGAATAGAGGTTTTAAATAAATAATTTAAAACACAGAGCCCGTTCAAAGCTCAAAACACTTAAAACTAGGTTGGAAATGAAATACTGTTTGAAAAAAACAGATATCCAGATTAAACACAAAACACTTGGAAATAATTTGAAAATGGAAAACACAGAGCCAAGCCCTAAGATGGCCGATTTTACATTTACTTCTGCTTCTCTATTCCCTCCTTTCTCTCTATGGATAGTAGAACCCCACCACGGTGGATTTGGTTCGGTTTTATGCTTTTCCAAAATCCCCATATGGTTGAGAAACTGTCATTCAGTTTCGAAAACAATTTATTTAACTAAATAATTAACTAATCTTAATTTAACCATTCTTTTTATTGTGAAAATTACAACGGGTAAGTTAGCCCACATTAACTTAAACAAAATACTTTAGAAAAAATAAAGTCTTCAAATTCTCAGGACTGTTGATCCTCTTCCCAAGCCACAACATGTGACCAGCTTGTCACATTGCTAGCTCTACTTTAATGCTCGCGCATCATAATATGTGACTATTAATAAGAAAATTATATGATGTTATGTCAATATTAAATTATTAGAATGCACCTAATAATTATTGATAATTAGATTAAATTTTCAAAAAATTATTCTAAATAAAACAAAATTTACCTTCCATTTTCCAACTTTAAAAATTATTTTATTTTTAATTTTTAAAAACTAGCACAACCACTTTAATAAATTTGGTTGATAAAATCATATAGGCCCATATCACGCACATATATCAATTATCAATAATATTAAGAATTAATCTTATTAATCTTATTATCGATAATATTAAGATAAATATAAAAACCATATTAATAATAATTAATATTGTTTTATTACTATTATATTAATAATCATAATTAAACATAATAATAATAACAATAATAATAAATAAATAAAGATAATAACAATAATTATATTCATAATCATTTAATAAATTATATCACTAATCATTTAATAAATTAGATTAATAATTAATACTTTGGGAGCATGAGAGCTGCACTGCCTAACCTAGACTGCGTCGCTCCAGTCCGATCTCAGTTCCATAGTTGACAGGACCAATGGAGGCTGGCCGAGGTGCCGATCCCCCTCCCCCCCTGCTAGAGCTCATCTCTTTCAGGAAGTTAGTGGCTGGAACCCTCAAAAGACCGTTGTAGGAGATGCAATATAAATTCGTCAAGAAACTTGACTGCATCCCTATTGTCGAGTTGTCAGTTGAAGAAGCATGTAGATCTGCCATCAATATTACAGACAGAGGGCTCATTGGCCAGTTTACAGGGCTCTGGCCCTCACCAAAATCTATGGAGGCTTGGATTCAGAGGAACTAAGCGCCACTCATATCTGATGGGATCAATAGCCACTTCATTGGGAAAGGTTTCTTTGTTTTTGTTTTCAAAAATGCCGAAGACAAAAACTTCATCTTCAGATATGGGCCTTATTTCATGAGGCCACAAGGTTTATACCTGAACAAATGGACCCCTAACTTCGACCCAACTCAATACGTTCCTTCCACCATTCCAATCTTGGTCCGTCTTCCCCACCTTCCACTACATTGCTGGAATAAAAAATATCTGCAAGCCATCGGCAACTCGCTTGGAAGGTACATAGATCAAGCAGTGAGAAAAGATCATTATTCTTTGTGCATGGATCTGTGTGGAGGTGGATCTGGAAGTAGGGCTACCAAAAGCAATAAAAATAACCATGGAATATTGGACACACATTCAGGAATTAGATTACGAGTATTTACCCTTCAAATGCCAGCATTTCCATGGCTATGGCCATTTTGCAAGGCACTGCAAAAAAAAAGATGGTCGAAGAAAGTGAAAACGTGAAACTTGACCAATGGACCATTGTGCAGAAAACAGGGACAACAAAACCTGGAGGTAAATGCCTAGGAAACCCTAGGCCTGTGGGGAAAGAACAAAAATATGGGAACACCAACCCTACGCCGATAGCAGGAAATCAAAGCATAGAGTCCAATAAAGTAATATAAGTACCAGAAGCAAACAAAGATGACAGTGAACAATCAAAGCTCTCCCCCAATGGAAAAGGAATCGAGGAACAAGGGTAGACAGTAGTAACCCCTGAAGTTTCTCCCTCCCCTACATACGCTGATATATCTAGAAAGAAAATACTAGACTTTCCAAGCTCCTCGAATGATGAAATCTCTGAAAGTTTAGCTAAAATAGCAGGAAGAAAGTCCCGTAGAGAAGTAAGGGAGGAAGAGGCAGAAATAACAAAGACTGAAGGAAGTCAACCTACAATATAAATTTCAATCGGAAGGAGCACTCAAACGAGGCCTACAAAAGGAGGAACTCCTAGCACTCCCATCAGTAAGTAATGAGAATCGTCTCCTCGAACTGCAGAGGTTTGTTGAATCCGTAAAAAATCAAAGCAGTCAAGGATCTGATGAAAACGGAACTAGTTGACATCCTCTTGCTCCAATAAACAAAAATCAAAGGCGACTTCCTTCTAGATATCAGTAAAAAGAAATGGCGGAAGAGTGCAGGGAAAGCAATAAGTGCAAGGGGCTCCTCAGGAGGACTTTCCACCCTGTGGAAGGAAGACCAATTCAAGCTTGTCAACTCCTCCAAGACCTAGCACTGGAGTATCACTGAGTATAAGCATATAGAAAGTAAGTTAACTCTCACCCTTTTCAATGTATATGTTCCGGTATTGTATTCAGAGAAGAAAGAATGATGTAAAACTTAAATGAATTTCTAGAACTACACTCCCCAAAAAACATAATCATCGTTGGAGACCTCAATTTAGTGATGAATTCAAAAGAAAAAAGAGGAGGAAGAAACAGTAAGGACCAAATGATCCATGTGGTAGAAGATTTAATTCAACAATGGGACCTAATGGATTTTAAACCAAAGAAAGGGTTATATACTTGGACCAACAATAGAATAGGGGAGGATCACATCTCGGCCAGATTGGATATATTATTAGTACAAAGGACCATGCTACTAGAAAGGAGGCTAATTTCCACAACCATTCTTCCCAAACTCACCTCGGACCATAAACCCATACTCCTATTGCTAGATGAGGAAGAAAACTTGGGCCCAATTCCATTCAGATTCGGCCCACTGTGGGGTGGGAAAATTGGATTCTTTGAGACAGTTCGAATGGCTTGGTCCAACCCTGTCAGTGGCTCCCCTAGCTATGTTTGGGAAAAAAGGCTAAAAACCACAAAAAAGGCCCTCAAGGATTGGAGAAAACTCCTTACAAACACTCCCAACAGTCAAAGAAAGGAAGCAGTACAACAGTTGGAAGAATTTTGGAAAGAAATCGACACCATAGATATAACAAAAGTAGAATTGGACAAAGATCAAGATTCCCAATGTAAATGCTTCTACTCCTTCCGAAATGAAGAATAATACTGGAGACTAAAGTCCCGCAGTCTTTGGTTGGAATCTGGAGATAGGAGCACATCTTACTTTCACCGACAATTCAGAGCCCATCTCTCCCAAAATCATATCTCAGAGATCACAACCTCTGAAGGGATGCTCTGCAGAGGCTTTGAACAAATAAAATATGTTGTTGTCTCACATTTTCAAAAGTTATACAGCAAAAAGAACGAAGGCAGCAAAGAAAAAAACAAATATTTTCTCAACAATATTCCCTCCTTAGTCACTAAGGATGATAACACAACCCTACTGCAACAAATCAATGAGGAAGAAATTAGAAAAGTCATCTACTCCATGGAACTAGATAAGGCGCCTGGGCTATATGGAATTTCAATTCATTTTTACAGGATTTGCTGGGATATAATTAAATCAGATCTGATCAGAATGATTAAAGGATTCCTCCAGAAAGAAAAAATGGGGGCCAACACCAACTCAACTTTTCTTGCATTAATTCTGAAAGATACAAACCCTACCTCCTTCAACAGGTTCAGGCCCATCTCTCAGTGTAACGCCTCTTACAAGATCATCGCAAAACTCCTTGCCAATAGAATGAAGGCTCTCTTGGGTAGTCTCATCTCCTCAATGCAAGGAGGCTTCATCAAAGGAAGACACACATTGGATAATGTAATTCAAGTTCAGGAAACCATCCATTCCAATAATATTAGGAAGGAGAAAAGCATGCTGGTCAAGCTAGATATGGCTAATGCCTTCGATAGAGTAAACTTGTCCTTCCTTTATAAAGTCCTTTTGTCCTTCAGATTTTCGCAAGAATTTGTAAACTTTATTAGAGAATGTACCAACAGGCCTTGGATTGCCCCTTTGGTAAACGGGAGGCCATATAGCTATTTCCAAGCGATGAGAGGGCTGAGGCAAGGATGCCCCCTCTCTCCCTTCCTATATATTCTCCTAGCAGACACTCTCAGTAGGAAATTGGAGCAGGACAAGGCAAATGGGGCTGTTCCAGGATTGAGAATTATGAAGGAACTAGACCCTATAAGCCATGCTCTTTTTGATGATGATTCCCTCATGTTGGGAGGAGCCTCCTGTAGAATAGCGTCTGCGTTCAAATTCACTCTTCAAGCTTAGTGCAAAGTTTCTGGTGCAATGATAAGTGAAAGAAAAAGTGTTATCTTCAGCTGGAATGTCGAAGAAAATGAGACACAGAATATAGCCCGCACTTTGGGGTTCACAGGCTACTCTAGATGGGACAAGATCATTTACCTCGGGCTGCCTCTAACATTGGGCACAAACAAGACTTCTCCGTTGGAAGGAGTGCTATCCAAAATTAGAGAAAAAAATGCAACTTGGGGAGGAAAGTGGCTCACGCATGGAGGTAAGCTTACACTCATCAAATCAATTCTATGATCACTCTCGATTTATCAAGCATCCTTCCTCATGGCTCTAAAATCGATTTTTGGGAAAATCAAATAACTCATGCACAACTTTCTGTGGAATGGTGGCAAAGGTAAGGAGTGTAAGATTTATTTGGTTAAATGGGATATAGTTAAAATACCTCTGAGAAATGGTGGCCTTCAAATCAAAGTTCCAAACCTCACAAATACATCTTTGGGTTGCAAAATTCAGTGGCAGATGCACACCAATCCTAAGCATCCAGTAAGTTGAACAATCAGACAAAAATACATCCTAGCAGCATCGTTAAGGAACATTCAATTTGCAAATAACTGGAAAAGTATGCAGCTATGGACTCTATGCAAAAATGGAATTCACTTCTTCATGCAACATTTGTATCAAATCCCAGGAAATGGGAAACGAATTAAATTATGGACGGACAGGATTATGAGCCATGTATCCGTGGCTTCCATCGCCAGCCTTGACGAAATTTGTGGATTTCTGGAAAACAGAGGAATCAAATACATTTCTGATATTTCGATTTGGGATAGAGCTGACAATTGGGTTGACTGGAACATCAGTAACATTCCATTTCATCTCACTCAGTAGGTAGAAAAGCTCAAAAATGAGCTATGTGATGCTTCCCCGGTCCACAAAGAGGCTGAAGACACATGGGGCTCGGGAACCTCAGGTATATACACCTCGGCCAAAGGATACACTTTGTTGCAACCACAACGAGACATGAATTTCCCTGCAAACTTCTGGGCTCAGGTCTGGGATTCAATGGCTTTACCCAAAATTAATTTCTTTTTTTGGACATTAATGCACAAAAAAATCCCGACGGCAAAAAATCTTCTAAAATAAGCATCATTTTCCCTCATAGATGTGCCCTTTGTAATCAAGCCTTCGAAATCATCGACCATTTGTTTGTGGACTGTATTTTTCTTCTAAATTCTGGACTATTGCTCTTCATGGCCTAAACGTCGATGCCCCTTCCAAAATCTCAGCAGTGGATCTCTTCTATACATGGAAGGATCGATATCCCTTGATGCTAACCAACAAAACTCTTTGTGCCCGCGTCTGGATCACCATCCCCAAGTTTGTTTGCTGGAAATTATGGCTCGCCAGGAGTGAAAATATCTTCAACAATATAACCTGGACTCCCAACATTGTTGCCGCAAAAGAAAAAATCTTGATTTTGGAAAGATTGAGCTCCCAAGTTCTCAAACCTGAAACTTTGTTACATCAAGAGGAAAAAATATTTTTTGGTACTTTTGTCTTTAGAAAAAGGAGTCAAAGCACTGCAAAACCCCAACTCAATCTGGAGTGGAGATTAAGAGACAAGGATGAAATTTTTCAGAGCTAGTGGAGGAAGCAATGAATAGAAACAGTCTTCTTTGATGGCGCCTCCAAGGCAATCCTGGGACTGCAGGTGCTGGAGGTCTTATATATTCTCCGGATGGTCTCTCAAGAGAAAACTTTAGCTGGGGGCTAGGACAGTGAACTAATAACCAAGCAGAAATACTAAGCTTGATAAAAGCCTACCAGATAGCTAAAGAAAGAGTATTCAAGGAGCTGCAAGCATTTAGCGATTCTGAAATCCTAATAAAAAAGATATATTCGAAAGGCCAGTTTAATGATGTTGTCCTAAACGAGAACCTACAAAGGCTGAGATTCATTCTTCACGAGTTCACCTCCTTCAAATGCTTCCATATTCTTAGAGAATAAAACAAAGAAGCAGACATTTATGCCAACAAAGGCTGCCTTCTGGACCATGGAGACCTCAATATAAACTAAGGAATACTGGTACAAACTTGCATCCCATGAAAAGCAATTTAGCATGTAATAGGAAAATGACAGAACTCTTATATTGAAGGTTGATTAGGCCATGACCCAACATGGATTTCCCTATAAATAAAAACTCATAACCGTTTTAGTTAAAAAAAAAAAATAGATTAATAAACATTTAATAAATGATAATGAATTAATTATGAAATAAACATTTAATAAAAATCAAAGAGAAATTTAAATATGGTTGATACAAAATTTAACTTTAAACACTCCATGAAAACACAATTATTAAACGATATTCTCTTCCAAAACATGCTGTGACCTATCACAAAATATGTAGCAATTCAAATCAATACGATTGTGATCATGACCATTCACACTTTCCAACCAATCCCTTCTCACATTGTCTTGCATTTTTTCATAACGTTGAAAAGAAAAAGGCGGTGAAATACGCAAACCATTTATTTATTTTACTCTTCATATAGGTGTAAATTTCAGACCCTACCTCTCTCTGTCTCCAATATCTACATAGAGATACCAAAGGTATAAAATACCAAGGATAAAAACCCTAAGATAAATTATTATAAACACTTAAATAAACATGTTTGACCATGATTTACCATCATTGATGTGCATACTTGGACTACCTTTGTCACAATGTAACGTTGGACCATGGTTGATTTTCATATTGAGACAATATTTGACACATTGTGACATTGGACCATCTCTGACCATGGATGACCATGATTTTGAACCTAATCCATTTCTATTAAAGCCTATGATTAATATTATAAAACCTATGAGTAATATTATACCCTATAAATATGAACCAAATAAATCCAAGGGGTTTATATTAGAAGCGAAATGGAATAATAAAACCAAGCGATTAATATTATAAATGCTAGTTATATAAACCCTAAAGGGACTGATATTATAAACCCAAGGGAATAATAAACCAAAGAGATTACTATTACAAAACCAAGGGATTAAAATCCCAACTCATTAATAATATAAACCCAACAAAATAATATTAAACCCAAGGGATTAATATTATAATACCAATATCTATAAACACTAAGATAAATATTATAAACCCAAGGGAATAATATTAAATCCAAGGGATAAATATTATAAACCCAAGGAATATTAACCCTAAGATATATATTTGTCACAATCCGACGTTGGAATATGGTTGACCATGATTGATTTTCATATTGAGACAACATTTGTCACAATGCGATTTTGGAAAATGGAAGACCATCGTTTACCATGGTTGATATCTATATTGAGACAATCTTTTTCACAATGCAATGTTGGACCCTGGTTGACCATGGATGACCTTGGTTGTGACAATGTGATGTTGAACAAGGAGATAGTCTTTGTCATAATGTGACCATGGTTGACCATGGTTTATCATGATTAAACCCAAGGGTATTATAATCCTGATAGAATAATATTAAAACGAAGGGAATAATATGAAGCCTAAGGGATTAATATTATAAACCCAAGGTATATAAACCCTCAGATAAATATTATAACCCCAAGGGATAATAAACTAAAGGGATTATAAACCCAAGGGAATAATATTAAACCAAAGCGATAAATATTATAAACCCAAGGGAATAATATTAAACCCAAGGGATAAATATTATAAACCCAAGGAATGGAAACCCTAAGATAAATATTATAAAGCTTAAGATAAATATTTTTCACAACGCGACATTGGAATATGGTTGACCATGATTGATTTTCATATTGAGATAACATTTTTCACATTGCGACATTGGAAAATGGTTGACCATCGTTGACCACAGTTGATCTCCATATTGAGAAAATATTTCGTAATGCGGTGTTGGACCATGGTTGACTATGGATGACCATGGTTGTGATAATGATACATTAGACCAAGAGATAGTCTTTGTCACAATGTGACCATGATTGACCATGGTTATTGACCACGATTGACTATGGTTGAGGCAACCATTTTTACAATGCGAAGTTGGAACATGGTTGACCATGGTTGATATTTATATTGAGAAAATGCTTGTCACAACGAGATATTAGTTGATTTTGATATTACGAAAATCTTTATCACGATGTGGCGTCAAACCATGGTTGATTATGATTATAAACCAAATGGATTTATATTAAACCTAAATATTCATAATATAAACCCTATGAATAATAGTATACCCTAGGAATATGAAGCCTTAGATTAATAAACACTATAGATTATTATTTTATAGTTTTTCTAATGGAAAAAAAATCAAAATATAGTGCAAAATCTTACAAACAAATGAATAATAGATAATCAATTTTTCAAAAATAAATTCATATAAAATAAAATCAAATGAAATAAGAATTTGTAAATTCATAAATTCATTTACTATAATCTCATTTGAATATATTAAAAAAAATGTATAACATGTGAAACATTATTGATGAAATTTTAAATCTATAAATTTACAATTTTTTAATGTGTGATATATTTCAAAAATTGATAATTAAATTAAATTAAATTAAAAAAATAATAATAATTATATTTTTACTTCCTCTATTTTACTTATAATTAATCATGAAACTCATTAATATACACAATGTACTTCATAAGTAAAATATTTCAATAATATGTACAATGAAAATAAATAAACTTTCATGATTAAAACATTTTTAAACATTTAGAATAATTTTATTATTTTATATTTGGGCTATATTTTTCTTTCAATTTTATCTTTAAAATGCCACTTCTTTGTTCAAATTTTAAATAAATAAATAAACTATATTACTCTAAACACTTATTAGATTTTTGATTGAAATAAATTAATACTGATATTTGAAGAAACAACTAATAAGATCAACTTTCAATTTGAAAATTTGTTATTGAAAGATAGCTAGTTAATTCTAGAGCACAAATTAATCCATACTACTTTACCTAATTCTACATTAATCGCACACTGAAACCCTAGGATAGACCAAATTCATAAAAGTAGCTTCATAACTGAGCTACTTTTATGAATTTGTATTTGGAAAGTAAAGAAATATTCCATAGAGAACTCCTTCAAATAATTAACATGCAAACCACACTGAGTTACTAAATTTATAGTGAACACATAATTGATCTCGTGGAGATTCGTGGCATAAGCTGGTCAAACCTTGTACTCCTCATTTATGCGGAAACGCATATTCCTCTCGAGATCCAAGGGCCCATAAGTTGGCCTCGTGATCCAAAACTTCTTATATTGGTTGTCCGTGTTAAATTTTCCACTATCAGACACTTGTGGCTGCATATAAATATATGTATGTTCAGATACTGGTAAAGCAGACAGGGAAGTAAGTTGTTTCCACTATTATAGGAAAGTACCTTGTTATATATGGTATTGAAAAAATTGTTATTAATCGAAGAAGACGTAGCATTCACAACTTGTAGCCCACATTCCTCCAAACGGACGAGAAGATTTGAGTAGACAATATGATCTACGAACACTTTGAGGGACATCTTAACACCCTCGGCATCTTAACACTATAATAGAAGGAATTTATTTGCTATTTCACTATGGAAAATATATTGTTATATATATATATATATGAATTTTAAAAATATTAATGAGGAATTTATTATGGACGAATTTATTAGAATTGGAATAATCTTAAATCCCTAAAAAAATAGTGGGTAGGGAGAATAGATTGTTATATATTTTCTTATATACAAATGAATGTTATAAATTATTTGAGAAACATATTATTGCGGAAGTTATTTGAATTGAAATAATCTCAAATCTCTAAGAAAGTGGTGGGTGGATATTGACGAATCTAATTTTTTAAATTTATTGAATGTAATGGACCATTTTGTTAAATACTTTTTTTTATACATAAATGAATTTTATAAATAATAATGATGAACTTTTTAGAATTGGAATAATCTCAAATCCCTAGGAAATTGGTGGGTGAGAGTCGCGTGACATGAAAATAATTTTTTATATTTATTAAAAGTAATTGGTGGGTGGCTAGCCAGGTGACCCAAATCTAATTTTGTAAGTTTATTATAGTAATGGACCATTTTGCTAAATAAATATATATATATATATAATTAATAATGAGGAATTTATTAGAATTGGAATAATCTTAGGATGGAGGAACTTATTAGAATTGGAATAATGTCAAATCCCTAGGAAATTGGTGGGTGTGGAGCCACCTAACATGAATATAATTTTTTTAATTTATTAAAAGTAATGGACTATTTTGCTAATTAAATTTTCTTATATATAAATGAATTTTATAAATAATAATGAGTAACTTATTATAATTGAAATAATATCAATCCCTAGGAAATCGGTGGGTGGGGACCAATGTGGCACAAATCCAATATTTTAAATTTATTAAAAATAATGGAAAAATTTTCTAAATAAAATTTTCTTATATATAAATTAATGTTATAAATAATATTGAAGAACTTACTAAAACTGAAATAATCTGAAATCCATAAGAATGTGGTGGGTACAAAGCCATGTATCAAAACTATAATTTTAAAATCTATTAATAGTCAATAAAACCTCACAAACTCTGTAATATGATAAGAATTAAGAAGAAACATGTGTTGAGACCCTTAATTAAAAAAAGGAGTCAACAAACCTCCCATCTCAAGTTCTTATATATATGTTCTTGAATCATATTAAAATAATACTATTGGATATATAATTTTTATATTTAAATATAAAAAAGGTGAGAGTAGAAAGTTAAACAGTTTTGAGCTATCGTTATTGTATATTTTTTACCAACCTAACTTCTTTTAGTATCAAATTTTATAATTCTATTAATTAATGCAAATATAAATCATAAATTTTTTTGTATTTGAATTGGAAAAAAAAACTAAAATACTAGTATTTTTATATAAATTAAATTGTTGATAAACAAATATTGACATTAAAACACTTACTTTATAATAATCTTACATTCATAAAGTTGAAAGAAAGTTTTAAAAGTTAAGTAGATTATAATTGTTTTCTTTTTCTTGGTAGTATGAGTCTTGATATGAGTAGAATAGTTAATGAGAGGTATCTAAGCAATCAAAATCATATTGCATCTGGCATGGGACACATTATTTGGGAAACACCATTTCTTACCATAACCATATTTTTTCCCACATAATTTTAAACTAGTGACCTTTTCACCATTGAGTGTCTTAACAGAGCACCATATCACCCTATATTTTATGTCCGTTAAAAATTTATTTTACATTAACAATAATAATAATAATAAAATAGATAATATATATATATATATATATATATATATATATATATATATATATATATATATATATATATATATATATATATATGTACAAAACATGTGACAAAATTTTTAATCATGGTGATTCATGCCCACATTACGATGGAGATGATCTTTATATCACATTTTTACACTCATTGATGTGTTTATTTCTTAATAATCTATTCTATCTATTATACATTTTGAAAGTTTTTATTGCATATTTTCTGGTTTAATTTTCCTAAAATATGATAGAGATTGCTGAAATCAGAAGTTTGAGAAGTTTGAGTTACGATCTCTCTACAATATGAGGGCCCCAAGGGTTTTGTTGTGCTTGAAATCAATATATGCAGTAAAAAAACAAATTCAATCATCCATGTTTGTTAATGTTATAAATCAATATGTCCAATCATGAACCAAATTTAAACATGTATTGTACGGAAAAATACTCCCTGCCATTGAGGATATATATGTATCTATTAGTTAGCAGAGTAAAAAATTTAACATGTAACATGCTTAGGTAGGTAGTTGAATTCTTCAATTATTTCCCTCAACTTCTTTAATACCGATTGAAAAATGCATTTGTTTCTTTAGTATAAAAATTCTTCAATAATATTGGAAAAAAACCCTTGAACATGTAGCTAAATTAATTCTACCAATAATAGTAATAATGTTTGAGTATTTCTGGGTTTAAATGGTTGGAAATACTAAGAGAGGGGGTGAATGAGTATTCCTTAGGAATTAACACTTTTAAATATTTTCAAAGAATTATTTAATATTCAATTATCCTTAATGTTTCTCTAGTAACAACAATAAACAATAGGAACATGAATTTTAGGTGGAAAACCCCTTCTGGGTCAAAAACCACCAAACGATTTTCTAATAAATTGTTTAATCTCTAGCTCCAACTGAAATGAAAGTTACCACTTCCTAGAATTTTATAAAATAATTCTTCTCCAGCTCCTGCTGGAAGGACACCCTAACGTCTTGCTTTTTTCAGTATTCAATTGAATGGATGCCCCAACATCATAGACCGACCTACTGCCCTGAAGTGTTTACATGATCCAACCTGTTGGTGACTTGATGCACCAACCTAGCAGCTCCCTGCAACCTTATAATGATAAGAAATAATAAAACAGTGTGGAATCTCGTACCAGGGAAAATGATCCATGATACAAAATGATTCAAAATGATTTTCATGAACTAGACCATTCACCCAATCACACTATGCCCTGTAACCCAACGTTAACATTATCCAACAATGACTCTGATATCTCCCAACAATTCCTCTTAGACTATAGGAGGATTGGATCTTTTACAATAATGAATCTTTTAGAATCATGACTCTTTTACAATTTTACAATGATGATTTTTACAAAACTAACTTTTTACACAACCTGATACTTGACTTGACACTGCTTCATGGATCATTAACAATCATTGAGGTACTATTCTGCTTTCTTCAAGTAATGTACTTTGGCGCTGCATGTCCTTCTAGTATGTACATAATTTATCCTTTGGGGTCCTCCTTCCGATAGATGCATTAATTAAAAATACCAAAACCAAAGTACATCAAAATACTTAAAATGTCATGTAAAACATACATCAGAGAAATATTAAAAATTCAAATGTAAATATGTGCAACATTTATGAAAAAAACCAAAACAGGCAAACATACAAAATACTTACACTATTCGGAAAAAACACATGTCAGAGATGATATTAAAATTCAAATGAAACAAAAATCATACATACCTTGCTACAGCAGACCTACCCTTCATTGTTTTTGTGTGGTCCTTACTGTAATAATCCTTGAATGCATACGTTTTCTTGCCTTCTAGAATATTGATATTGAATCTGTTGTATATATGAAATTTAGGATCTCCAAGGTATGAAATTTCATCTTGTGGTAGCCATTTGAGTCCTCTTTTCAACCCCATTTTTTGGATCAATGTTGGATTCTTCAAGAAAGAGTTATGTCCAATCTCCCATGATGTCTTGATTCTAGACTAGTTCAGTAGAGTGAACTTGTACGAAGTACCATGTGTCATTGTTTCAACCTTCGGTCCTGAAAACGATACCCCAAAAACTATGGTTCGTCCTATTTCTCTAACATTTTATGAAATTTGAACCCAATCCTCAGAGAGAAAATTATGAAGATTTTCCCAAGGTCACCTATTTGACATGGAATTCAGGAGCCTACAAAAACCTTAACTTCCTCAGATCATATCTCTGAAAATATAGCGAATAAAGATCCGAAATTTTGTCACGAGGTTGATCAATATTTAGGATAAAATGGGTTTTAATTTAATCCTCTAAAGTTTCGTAGAAAACAAAATATATATACAATTCCATGATGACCTGTTTGGAGCAGGGAAATCCTTGCATGAGGAGGATATGAGGGTAAAAATTTATATAAATGCTTAGGTTGAGAGGGTATTCAACAAGTGAACATTGTAGGGATTTTAGGAGCGTAAAAAATTATTAATTATTTATTATTAAATGACCACAACCAATGATCAGTGTCATGCCACAACGCCATGGGGTTTTAGCCCACTAACTAGGTCTACTAAATTCAAACAGGAATATCTCTCAAACTATGAAGAATTGTGTGGCATGCCATATATCAAAGGAAACATGTTGATGATTAAAATCCATCCAATATATCATTTACACAAAATATATTAAGTTTTCAAGTGAAAAATTCCCATACAAGATCAGGGTATCCCATGTTACTACTTTAGTTGACATCAATGAAAACCATTGATCAACAATCTCCTCCTTTGGCATTCACGACAACACAATTAATCCCCCTGTAGATACTCTTCTTACTTCAATCTCTCCCATTTTGTCGTCAATGGAAAAGGGTAACTCCAAGTGACAAAATGTCACCCTATAGACCTATACACGCCTCCACTCCACTTTTCTACTTAGTTAGATAAGAGAGAGAGTCTAATGAGAACTTGGGATAATCCCAATATTTTGGCGAAGATACTCAAATGCTTCACAAGGTAATGGTTTGGTAAATATGTCAGAAATTTGTTCCTATCCTCCAACTTATTCAAGCTTTCTATTCTTTTCAAAGACCTTCTCTCTAATGAAAGGATATTTGATCAAAATGTGCTTTTTTTTGGAATTCATCACAGGATTCTTGGAAACACTAATGGCACTAGTGTTATCTCATAATTTGGGACATCAAACTTGACTTGAAGATCTTGAAAATTTTTCTTCATCCATATAACTTGAGTACAACAAGTTGTTGTCGAGATATATTCGGCTTTTCTTATGGATATCGAGATTGAAGATTGATTTTTACTTAACAATGAAACAAGGCTACCACCTTGATAGAATGTTGCTCCATTGCTACTCTTTCGATCATCAACACTTCCTTCCCAATATGCATCTGTATAAGATTGGATAACTAGATCATTTCCTTCGGGATAACATAAACCATATTCTATTGTGCCCTTAATATATCATAGAACTATTTTGATGACAATAATATGAGATTTTTTGGTTCTTCTTGGAATCTTTCTACTTGTCCTACTGTCTGCATTACGTTTGGCCGAGACACTACCACATATATAAGACTATGAATCATAGATCTATACAAACTCTAGTCCACATCCTTTGATGAATCTTCTAGACTGAACTTGCAACCTATTACCATGGCGGTAAGGACACGTTTGCAATATTCCATATTTAATTTCTTGAGAATTTCCTTGATGTACTTAGTTTGATATATAAATATTCCTTTATCCTATTGAGATATTTGAAGCCCTAAAAAGTATTTTTAGCTTGTCAAGTAGAGACATTTCAAACTCACTTTGAACCTTTATGGAATTTTTTTTACTTAATCGGTCATCATTACTTCAAAATATTATATCATCCACATATACCTCGATAATTGTTAGGTTATCTTGATCCACTTTCACGTAGAGATTGTTGTCGACGCTTCCTTTTATGAATCCTTGTTGATGTAGGTATCCATCAATACTAGCATACCAAGCTCTAGGAGCTTGCTTAAGACAATATAGTGCCTTATTCAATCTGCAGACATAGTCTTCCTTTTGAGAGAGCAGAAAAACTTTGGGTTGTTCAATGTAAACTTCTTCCTCAAATTGACCATTTAGAAATTCTAGCCTAGCATCCATCTAGTAGACCTTGATATTTCTGGAGCATGCATAAGAGAGAAAAATTCTCATAGCTTCTATTCCGGCAACGGGAGAAAATATTTCTTCAAAATCAAGTCCTTAAACTTGTAAATATACTTTTCAAACTAATATTTACTTATTCCTCATAACATATCCATCCTCATTCAATTTGTTTCTAAAGACACATGTAATTCCAATAACACTTTTATCCTCTGTTCATGGAACCAATTCCCAAGTGTATTTCTTCTCAATTATATCCATTTCTTCATTCATAGCTACTACCCAGTGTTCAACTTCACTAAATTCCTCAAAATTGTGAGGCTCAAAAGTTGTTGAAAAAGAACGGTCAACTTGTTGTGATGAATGAAGCTGTTGACTTCCTCTGGTTCCAATTCCTTCATTTATGTTTCCAAAGATTTTATTTGACGGATGATTCTTTTGACAACATTATTTTAAATCTTTTGGAGAATTTTCTTGTACATCCTGTTGATCATTTTTCATTTCCTCTTTATTGATTGTTCTTTCCTTATTTGATTGGTCTTTCTCTCGAGCTTCTTCTTCATCCTTCACAGATTCTCCCTTGGATACATTATATTTTCTTGAAGGGACAATCTCATCGTCATCCTTTGTAACACAATCTTCATCAAAAGTAAAATTTATGATTTCCACTATTTGTTTTCACCTTAGATTGTAGCATCTATAAGCCTTCCTTTTGTGTGAATAACCAATGAAAATAACTTCATCGACGCGGGAATAAAACTTGTCAAATTTTTTATCCTCTCTTTTGATATGGCATTTTATTCCAAATATTTTAAATTATTTGACGTAATTTAGTCTTCCTTTCCATAGTTCGTATGGATTCATGTTACAATTTTTCCTTAGCATACCTCAGTTTATAATGAATAGAATTGTATCGATTTCTTAAACCCAGAATTTATCATCTAATTTTGAGTTATTTAACATTATTATATCCATGTATTGTGTGATTCTATTTTTTCTTTCAGAAACTCCATTTTTCTATGTTTTTCTGGCTATTAAGAATTTCCTTTTTATTCCATTTTCATCATAGTACTGCTGAAATATCTTGGAAGTGAATTATCTGCCATTATCTGATCTCAAAAATTTTATCTTCAAATTGGTTTCATTTTCGACTAGTTTCTTCTAGATTCTGAAGCACTCGGATGCCTAAGTATTTTTCTTTAAGAATATGATGATTGTCATTATGGTGTAATCATCTATCATTAGCATAAAATATAATTCTCCGTCTAAACATTTTTTTCTCATGGGACCACACATATCAGTATGTACTAATTCCAACGGATGTGATGCAAAGTGTTCTTTTTCTTGAGCTCAAATTTAGTTTTCTCGTCATGCCAACTTGATTCACATATCGTATTAGTAGGTTTTTAAATTTTTATGCATTTCTCTTACTGCTTCCTTCTTGTTGATCCTGAGAAAATTGTCGAAATTTATATGTGCCATTCGTTTGTTCCATAACAATATTTCTTCTTCTTTTGTGAAAAATCACCCTTTAGGTGTCTCAACAAAAATATATATGTCATTTGGAGCTCTACATTGTATAGCCACAATTTTATTGCACTTTATTTTCATGATTTCACATTTCTTAGAGTTAAATAGCATCGTTTGTACTTGACCCCACATTTGTCTAACACTAAGCAGATTGTGATTCATATTTTCAACCAACAACACATCCTTCACTAATACATTATTTCTTCCAAGCATGATGATACATGCTCCTATGTCATTTGAAGAACATACATTTCCAAAAGACATTGTTCCATCCATATCTTACTTTAAGGATATGAATTTATTCATATATCTAGTCATATGACTTGGCAAACCACTATTAACATACCATATATTTCTGTTGCTTTGAGAATTGAGAGCGATGCCACATTTTTCAGTCCTCTTTTTCCATATTTTTTCATTCTTATTTTACGAGAATTACTTTGAAGGCCTTCCAAGTCTGTAATATTTAGCCAAGTGTCCAAAATTGTTACGTCTCTAACATTCGACATCATCTCTCAAATGATAAAATCTGTTAATATTTTTTTGGGTTCTGGAATATCCATTTCTAAAAGATCTCCCTAAACTATATTTATTCCAAATACACGTGTGACATTCTACATATTTATATCCAAACCTTACACATGAATAATAATGAGCATAGAAGATAGGTTGATACCTGGGAGCAAATACTCTTCTAGGAATTGTATTCCATGATTCTTCCTGTAAGTCCTGATCTCTTGATTTGGGTAGAAGGTCTAATTGCTTGCTTGATTTTGCATATCCATCTTCTTTCGTTGTCATAGAAGGACTTGGCTAGTTTTCAGATTTTTATTTGTACCCAAGGATAATATTGTCACGGTTTGAATACTGATTGCTGATGATTTCTTTGAATACCTTTGAGATGTTGGCATAGATTTGAATATTTTTTCCATTTTTACTTGCTTTCATAGAGAAAATTTTTTAGCTTCCAATTCTTCTCTTTCCTTGTGGCTTTCCTTTAGTTCTTCCCTGAGCAATTTGTCAACTAGTTTGAAATATTCAACCTTGATTTTAAGATTTAGGACTTGGTCCCTTTCTATCTTTAATTCGTCTTCAAGAGTGTTGAAATGCTTCTTCTCGGCCTTGAAATATTTCATAACCTTGTGCACTTCATTTTTAAAATCAACCTTAGTCCTCTCTTCTTCTTTGTCTCTTTATTCGTTAGATGCCTCTTTCTTATTGTGCTTGGCCATAAATAATACTCTTTAATTCATTTATTCTTCGTTATCACTACCTTAATCATATGAGGAGCTATCTTCTTTGGAGAATTAACTCTTCTTAAAATAGTTATTCTTTCCTTGCTAGGATAACATCCTCACACCTTTCTTTCCTTTCGTATCAGCCTCACTTTTTTTAGGACACTTGGCTGCAAAATGCTAAACCTCGCCACAATAAAAACATATGAATGGAATATTACCTTTGAACTTCCCCGTACCTATTCTCATTTTTCGCGTGAAGTAAAAAGATTCTTTATCGGAAAATTCTTCTTCATCTTCTTCCTTTTATTCTTCCTTACAACTGCAAGTTTTCACTTTTGGAGTATGCTTGTCCTTACTAGTCTTCTTTGATAAGGTGAACGTCGTTTCTAGGTGAGATGTATCTTCCTCTTCTTTAATCCTCATTTTATATGTCCAAAGGACTCTATGAAACTCATATTTTTTGAGATTGGTTAGATTCAAACTATATTCCAAGAAGGATACCATTGGGTTGAATCTTTCTGGCAAGGTTCTAAGGATCGTTCAGACAAATTTTTTCTTCTTGACAGGTTCTCCCAAACCTTCCAATGCATTTGTTGTTTCATCAACATGCTGAAAGTATGCAACAATATTTTCATCTTCCTTCATTCTGAGTTGCTCAAAATTTTCCCTGTAAATTTGAAGCTTTTCTTCTTTCACGTCTGAGTCACCTGCATATATATTCTCAATCTTGCCCCATACTTCTTTATAATTTTCACAACACAGTACCTTAATGTAGACAGATACGATAAGCCCATTGATAATAAGATCTTTAGTATTTTCATCATATACCATATTTTTCTTATCTTTTTCATCCTCGGTCACTCTAAATAAATTTTCAACAATTTCCCATACTTTGTATCCTTCTGCCAGCAAATGAACCTCCATTATTCCACTCCAAAGTGTATAGTTATTTCCTTTTAACAAAGAACTATGTTCTTAATATACTCCATAATATCCTTCTAGTTGGTAGACTATTATTGAAGGAACCAAGCCCTCAAACGAATTGATAGAAATATTGATAGGGGGGAGGGGGGGTGAATCAGTATTCCTTATAAATTATCACTGTTAAATATTTTCATAGATTTAGTTAATATTGAATTATTCTTAATGTTTATGAGGTAAAAATAGTAAATAATAGGCACAGGAATTTTAGGTGGAAAACTCCCTTCGGGTCAAAAACCACAGAACCATTTTTTAATAAATTGTTTAATCTTTAGCCCTGATTGAAATGAAAGTTACAACTTCCTATAATTCTATAAAATAATTATTCTCCAGGTCCCACTGGAAGGACACCCCAACGCCTTCGTTTCTTCACTAGCAAACTAAATGGATGCCCCAACATCCTAGACTGACATACCACCCTGAAGTGTTCACAGGCTCCAACCTGTAGGTGACTTCATGCACCAACCTAGCACCTCCCTCCCACACTATAAAGATCATAAATAATACAAGAGTGTGGAATCTCATACCAGGGACAATGGTCCAAAATAGAATATGATTCACAATGATTTTTCTTGAACTATACCAATCACCCAATCACACTATGACCTACAACACAACCATAACAATATCCAACAATGACTCTTATACCTACCAACAACGCCTCTTCAACTCTAGGAAGATTGATTCTTTTACAATAATGAATCTTTTAAAATTTTACAATGATGATTTTACAACATTGACTTTTGACAAGACCTGATACTTGACTTGACACTGCTTCTTGATCAGTAGTAGCTGATGTGGTATTGTTGTGCTTGCTTCAAGTAATGTTACTTTGGTGTTGCACGTCCTTCTAGTATGTGTCTGAGTTTTCCAATTTTTTCTGCCTTCCTGCACATGCATTGATGAACAAGATCGAAACCAATATATAAAAAAAAATACTTACATTTTCCTACAAAACATATGTCAGAGAAGTATTCAAAATTCAAATGAAAATATTTTCAACATTTATGAACAAAACCCAAAAAAGCATACATACAAAATACTTACAATGTCCTACAAAAACACATGTCAAAGATGATATCCAAATTCAATTGCAAACAATAATCATACATACCTTGTTGTAGCAGAATTACCCTTGACTGGTGATGTGTGGTCCTTACTGCAGTGATCCTTGAATGCATACTTTTTCTTGCCTTCTAGAAGCTCAATATCGAATCTATTGTATCTATGCAATTTCAGATCTCCAGGGTGTGAAATTTCACATTGTGGTAGCCCTTTGAGTCCTCTTTCCAACTGCAAAGGTTTAATAGTTATTGGATTCTTCAAGAAATATTTATGCCCAATCTCCCATGATGTCATGATTATGGAATTGTTCAATAGACAGAACTTGTGTGAAGTGCCACATGTCACTGTTTCGATCTTCGGTCCTAAAAATGATACCCGAAAAACAACATTTTCTCTTGTTCCCCTCAATCCTTATGAAATTTTAATCCAATTCTCAGAGAAAGTTATGACGATTTTCCAAGGTCTCATGTTTGAAATGGAATTCACAAGCCTGAAAAATCCCTAACTTCCCTAGATCATATCTCCGAAATGTAGTGAACTAAGATCTGAAATTTGTCACGACGTACATAATTTGTTTGGCTCAAATGGGTTTTAATTTCAAATTTTCAAGCTTTGTAGAAAAAAATTTATAGCGAAAATTCCATGATGACTTGCTTGAAGCAGCGAAATCCTTGCATGAGGAGGATATGAGGGTCAAAATTTATGGAAATGCTTCAATTGAGAGGGTCTTCAACAATTGAATGTTGGAGGGATTTTAGAAGCCTAAAGCATTATTAATTATTGAATATTCAATTCCGACAACCAATGATGAGCGCCTTGTGACAACCCCATGGGGTTTTATCCCTCTAACTAGGGTTACTAATTTCAAACATGAATATCTCTCAAACTATCAAGAATTGCATGGCATACCATATATCAACAAAAACATATCGACAAGTATAATCCATCCAAAAGATCCTTGACTCAGAATAGAGTAAGTTTCCAAGTTAAAATGGCGATGCAAGATCGAGGTAGCCCCTAGTGCTACTTGGGCTGAGTTCAAAGACAACTACTAACCAAAAAAAATATGATGAAAAGTAAATTATTAAGTAAGAGGCGATCAAATAAGATAAATTTAATAAGTAAATGAAATCAGATAAGTAAGGAAGTTGTTTTGCATGTAATTGTTTAAGAAATATTTTTTCAATTTATGTGATGATGATGAAAATGGTAGGGAATGGGTTATTATGGAGGAAATAAGAGCTTGTTGTTAGGCGTAAGATGTAAAATTCATTACATATTTTTCATTATAATCATAGAACATTTGAATCACAAAAAATAACTTTAAAATGTAAAAAAATCGTAAATTTTATGTATTTAATATATGAATTATTTTTGTAAAATAAACCAAAATTTAAGAATATAAATATAGAGAAATTTGACGATAATATTGCAATACAACTATTGTTTTATTTTTTAACAAAATGGGTAGCTTATATTAATTCAAGTGGTTTTTTCAGGGCCATCACATTTTACATCTTTATTGCGCTGTAATTCTAAGTTCATCTTTTCATAATTCTTACAACTAACCATCTTCTTTCTGTCCAGACATAGAGTATACATGTGTTCACTAAAATTTTTATAGAAAATCCCCGAAAGGAAGTTAAAGAGACAACACATAGGTAAAATTTAGATGAAGAAAAAGCAAAAGAAAATTAAACTTGAAATGCATGCCTATGACCAATT